>SKCR01034732.1:0-81874 GCA_019454045.1 Zanthoxylum bungeanum
CATCATTGTGTGCTAGCATAATTTTGTTTATATTCCATGTCATAAAAATTCGATAAGTTTTAATAAACTAACAAAAATTTTTGGGACTATCACAACCCAAGGGCATATACTTGGTCATTCTTTTTCTACTGAAAATCAAAGAGAGGATAATTTATCACAGATAGCCAAAACTGGAGATTCTGCAGCACAACGGTTAAAGAACTTGTGCATCTGAGTAGATCCTCATTTGAGTAGTTTTAGGCAAGTTTCCTCGAATACATTGAATTCGCATTCCCTTTAGCATGCTGCTTGCTCCTACCGGAAATGCCTTTACTGGTTCTTGGTAATGTTTCCAGTGTTGCTAATTCATCGTTTTCCATTTCCTTTCTCCTTCTCTGAACTAACCACCTTCTTTTCTCTTGAAGCTTTTCTCTTCTCTTCTCTGCATGGGATTTTAAAAATAAGTAACTTTTTTCACTGCGACAAAACAACCAGATAAATTACCTGGTGTCTTTCACGTCTTGCTCTATTTGATCGTTCATTGAAAAATACCATATCTTGCAGTCAATACTAATGGATAAAAATAAGCTGGTTAGACATGGAGTCGGTCCTTTTACCTGACTTTAGATATTTCCTCTCTGGATGGGAATTTCCTTTTCTGCCTTTTCTTTTCTTTCGGAGGGGACTCAACATTCCCATTTCCAGCCAAACTGGTTTTCTTTTTCTTCAAATCCTTTGCTTTTGTAGCGCCTTTTTTCTTCAAAACCTGTTCAGACTTTTCTACAGTCTTATTTTCAACATTGCTCTCATTTGGCTCAGGAGTTTGTTGCTCTACAGTTCCTGTAGGTTCAGGAGCTGCTGATGCTTGCTTTGAATTGCTCATCTTCTTTAACTGTGGAACGTCAAACAAATATACACAAGTTACAAACTTGCCCAAAAGTGTAAGCCCAGACATTGCACAATAAATAGTTCCCGAGGACCATAAACCAATCAAATTATCAAAATCACTCCCAACCTAAAAACTCAGATTGGTCAGAGGTTAGGGTAGCAAATTGGACCCCATAAGATTCCTTTTAGATTTAGACCACACATTGCTACATTAAGTTCTCATTCCAGATCAATAGCTATGCTGCTAAAGGCGACGCCTAAGCAGGGCTTGGGAAACAGCCATTTAGGCGGCACTTAGGTATTTTAAGTTATGATTAAGTATTAGATAAACTTTTGCATGTTTTGACTAGGCAAACCCGCCCTTTGATGGGTCAAAGACGGCGCTTGAGCGGGTTGAACTACCAAAACGCCTTGCGCCGCCTACCGCCTTTGACAACATCAATAGATAAGTCGTTTTGTACCCTTCTTGAATCCAAGGGGGGCTTCTCATATTTAGAATCTTTCTATAGTGTGCTCCATTTACTATTCTTCCGATTAATTGGAAGAGCTAATATTTCAGTGAAAGTACTTCGCACTCTGGCAAAATCAGTAAGCAACCCAAGCTGAACATGTAAGCAGGACCTTGACATTTCAAATAATTTTCATTTACAAAAGAATTTCCGGAGTGCTGCATAGACAAATTCTAATGTTTCCCTATATACAGAATCAGAACACAAACAACTGTACATTCTCAAATATCAAGATATACCTTCGCCACAAAGAATCCGTCCATGTTGTGAACATGGGGATAGAAACGCCTTGTCTTGTCCAGTGATGGATGAAATCGATGTTCCCTAAAGCGAACGAATCTGTAAAATAGAAACATTAGTAGATGTGAAAATTAGTTAAATTCACCACTGATTACACACTTGGCATTGTTGACAAGATGCAATAGAAAGTATTACCCCGGCTGTCCAAAGTCAAGTCCACATGGCACAAGTTTAACATCCCTCCTTTTGAGTGCATAGTCAATGACTGCTTCATTCTGCAATAGATAATCTACTTTGAGATTTTTATTTATTTATTTGGGAGACAGAAGAAAGAAAATTTCAAGCACATCCAACAAACCTCAGGAACCATTATTGAGCATGTGGAGTAAACAATATACCCCCCAGACTTGGAATTAGCATCCACCATGTCAATGGCAGCAAGTATCAGTTGCTACACAGAAAGAATGTAATCAATATCATTAAAAACACTAAACATATAACAAAAGACTACCAGGGAAAGAGTAAAAATTGTAGAAGAGATAAGTGCATGCTTGCTAGCAAAGTAAAATTAGTGATACAATGAGCTGTTGAGGTGCATTTCAACAGTTCAATTTTGTTTACAACTTATAACTAGGCGGATATTGGTAAGAGCATTTTTCTTCTCTGCACCTCCTCAAAAACACTTAAAACATATAGAAAGAACATACCTTCTGCAAATGGGAGCATTTCTGTATATCTTCAAGGCTTTTAGAGGTTTTAACAGACTCATCTTTAGATATAACCTGCACATTATAGGGTAGAGGTCATTTGGCCTCATCAAAACAATATCAAAAAGAAGCCACCCAAAGGAGTCAAGGCCCAATTGCTTACCCCAGTGCCACTACATGGAGCATCCAACAATACCCTATCAACAGTGTTGAGACCCAAAACCTTGGGCAGCTGAAAGAAAAGAACATCAACCAAAGAAAAGAAGAGGCATTAGACAAGTTGAGTGGATGCAATCACTGGTTGTCTAAAAGCAATAATGATTCTTATGACAATACAGATACAAAGTCTGATTCTGTATAAATCACCAACATATACACAATAAAGGATTTGATGTCAAGTTTATTATCCATTTATAAGGAATAAAACAACAATAGATATAAAATATGTTTCTGTCATGCCTCAAATAAATCCATGTGTTATTATTTAAAAATTAATTCGATAACCACACCAAATATTTGCTAAGCCTAAAAAACCAGCTTGCCAATAGTACCAAGGAGGAAAACGAGACCAGCTTAGAATAAATTATAACCAACCTTAAAAAATTGCACTCTTAAAAGTATTTACATTAAGTTTGAAATAAATATAACAGGAAGCTAACCTCATTCCCATCATAGTTGCAAACTATGGTGTTGGTCACCCCCATACGATGTAAATTTGCAGTTAGAGATTTCAGCCTTGGTGCCTTCATCTCATTTGCATATATCAGTCCTGGTGATAATTGAATTAGAACAACAGAGGAAGAATAATTAAGGAGCTTCTTTCCTTTTGGTAAAATAATGAAGAATGAGAATTCATATGGTTACTTGTTCCAATAAATGGTTATAACATGCATGAAACTGGAAGAAGAAAGGTTAATAAAATAGTAATAAGAAACTTCTTGGGCGTGCAATATCATCAATACTTGACAGAAAACATAAATAAATCAATATGGAAACCTTAACCGTGTTTGCACATAAACACAATTTAATGAATTGAATCTTTCAAAGATTACCACATACCTGTATTTTTCATAAGAGCAGCAATGTATGTTGTTTTACCACCAGGTGCAGCACTGCAAAAGGTATAAATTGTCATAAAAAGCGAAAATATAGTGGTGCTTGAACTTACTGTGAAATTTTTTTGGACATTAATATTTTCTAATAATAGTTACATTTCATCCTTATTTTATGACCAAGTAGCACACTGCAACAAGCACACATTAGTCCAGCCGTCCAGGATAATGTAATTATTAATATCACCACCTCAAAGCAGTTAAGCATAATTGTTATCCTTCTAGTAGCAGGATAATCACCTCTTTCCTAAGTGAAAATGCTAGATATATTAAATATCCTGGGTGCATAGATTCCATTGTTTTTTTATCTAAGAATACTTTGGCAGTCTTGACTGAAGTAGCAGTGTTGTAACATAAAGTTACAAGGTTGCTACTGAAAGCAAGTAATTTATTATCTGAACTTAACAAAAATTAATATTGATCATTATGGCTTCAAAAGAAAATCAAGATATTTCATATCTAATAGAAAGAAAACCACAACAGGAAAGTTTCACAGAATAGGACAGCCGTGAAAATGATGGGATGACTTACGCCATATCAATGACTCGCTCTTTTTCTTGGGGAGCAAGGGCCATCACAGGCAGAAAAGAACTTGCACTTTGCAGCTGGACGAAAGAAAAATCACAAGCTTAAGTACACCATGCAGAACATAGAAACTGCAAAACAATGTGAAGAAGAAAGCTTTTGTACCATGTAAAAACCAGCCATATATTCCGGTGTAGCACCAATTGGCACTTGAGAATCATAAACAACCAAACCAACCTGCAATAACAATATCAAGTTATTATATTCACAATATATAACATAAAATATAGTAAATGAAGAGTAATGAACAAGGTAATTCTTACTTTTGACCACTTGCTTAAGGGGTCCAAATTAACTCCTCTGTTTATGAGAACATCAGCCAAATCACGTCTCCGAGTCTACGTACGGGAAAAATCAGAATTCTATTTAGATGTAGAATATTGGGCAGATAGTGTATAATAAGACACAGAACAGAATACAGCAATGCAGAAATGTAGTATCACCTTTAGAGTGTTAGTTCTTAGACATATGGGTCGTGGCTTTTCAAAAGATTCGATAAGTTCCATAAGTTCAACCGGTGGAAACATCTGTAAAAGAAATGCACATTTTCACACAAACTTCCTAGTATCAGATACCCAAAGCCAAAACCCTCCAAACATACGCATGAATTGAAGAAGAAAGGGGTAGAAGGAAAAGCAGAGAGAAGGATAGCCCAAGCAGACAAGAAAGAAATAATAACTGATCAACTACCTCAACCAAAACTCCGATTAGGAACTCATTGTAGCCATAGTATGACCCCAAATCCAGTTTAAGCTGCTGAACATATTCTTTCCTTGTTGTTCCCTTTTGACACACAAATCCTTAAAATTTGAAAGCACTCGAACAACTGTAATTAAATAACAATTAGATTTGAGGTAAGCAACTTAAGGTTGAAAACAGGAAAACCATAAAAAACAGTGAGTCAGTGGATTTATAAACTCACTCTCTTTTATCCTCCTCTGAAGATTTGGTAGATCAGGAGGTCGCTGTTTCTCTTCTTCAAGTTCCTAAGTTACAGGACAAAAGGACAATAAAAGAAACTTATTCATGGATAGGATCTACCAATTAACAGGGAAAAAAAAAACAAGCACAATATTAGATACATTAGGTATGGAAAAAGAAGAAGAAAAGTTCCAGCAAATGATATGAAACCTCATTGGTTGGCAATCTGAATTCATCAGACTCTTCTTTAATGTTGAGCTGCATTTCTTCAAGAGCTTCGTCTTCTTCCTTTGCACGCTCTTCATCAATAGCTCTTGACTTCTTTTCAATATCAGACACATCTGAATCTGAATCTGAGTCTGAACCTGAATCAGAACCTGGACCTTTCACTGCAACAAGATAATGATTTAAAAGAAGAATCAGCAACATAATTCACGAAATGATGAAACAAACCCTTCAATCAGGAACCAAAACTGTGAAAAAAGCATATACAGACTGGTAAAACCACAATACCTTCATTGTCACTTCCTTGAAGAAAATCATCAGCAAGGGGATCATCTCCATCTGAAAATAGTTCAGAACCAGCGTCTGAACCAGACTGCTCCCCTTCATCCTCAAATTCTTGGGGATCTTTTACTTCTTCATCTTCGATATCAGAATCTGAATCATCAGAAATCTCTTCTTTCTTGGACCGTTTCTCAACAAACAGATCATTCTTTTTTTGCTTCTTTTTCGGTGGGGGCTTTTGCGATTTTGGTGCCTTTTTCTTATTAAATGCAGCAGGTGCCATTAAAGCTGCATAAACAAGACAGAAGGCAGAAGCAGCAGCAGATACAAATTAACAACAGAAGTTTAACTACCATAAACAATCAAACTTAAAGTTACAACTTTTATTATCAAACCACAAAACTCTAATACAAACTAGTAAGCACAAAGAAGAAAATTCCCACTTGATCCAGTCTCGCAAACACACACTGGCTAAGCTAACCTAAGTGCTCATGATTTCGCTGTAACACTTTGAAACAAACGAACATACAAATACAAAAATCAAAGATACCATTTAACAACACTGTTAATTCCTAATAATATAGAAAAAATAATGCAGTCACCCGTGCTTCTAAACAAAACCAAAAGCAACAAAACTCGAAAGAAAAAACGCACTTTGGTCACTCTCACACAAATAGCAAGATTTCCGTTTTTAATTCACCATTCAACTGCTACAAGAAATTAATCATAATCTAACTTAAAAAGAAGCCAATCCCAAAAACATACAAGTAAAAAAAAAAAACAAAAAACAAAAAGGGATTCACTTTATACAAATTAAGCAAGACATAGCTACTATCAAAATATAGAAAATTAATAATTACAAGCTGAAAAAGTATCTTAACATTATCATATTCATATACCAGTAAAGAGGACAATTTTCAGCAAAGAGATTGAGACCAAAAATTAAAAATTAAAAATTAAACATCAAAAGTTGAGACTTACTCAGAACTTGAGGAACTGCCTGAAGCTTCGATGAATTGGACTAATTTTGGTTACCCTTTAGTGGGAATTTCAAAAGAGGAAGTGAAGAAAGGCTAGCTGAGTTTGGTTTTGGTTGATTTGCGAATTTGGCGGTTAGGGCAAGTTCCGGTCTCTGGTTCGTTATATATAAGACTGAACGGCGTCGTTTTCTTTTGTTTCAAGATCGGTTCCATAACCGGTTCGGGTTCCGGTTTATAATAGGGTGGTTCTAAAAACTAGAGAACCGGAACAGAACATATAAAAATAGGTTCCTTAATTTAGGTATCGTAACCGCCCTAAAAAACTGATTCCGGTTCTAATTTGGATTAAAAATCTAGGGATAATAATCTAGATATTTTATTCTGATTGAATCTCGTTTCGACCCTTTCTTATTATTATTCTAGATGAAAAATTATTTAAAATTTTAATTGGATTTTTACCTAAAATTCAAATTTCGTCTACTTGTTTTTTTTTTTAAATTATTTTGGATGAAAAATTATCATAAATCCTTATCGAAATTTCCATTCGCGATGATTTTTCATTCCGAATTTCGTACCGAATAATACGAGATTCGAGATTTTCTGTAAATCCTACTTTTGTTAAATTCGGTCCAAGGAGCGACTTATATTAAAAAAAAAAAACTAATTCTATTTATTAGCTTAATCTTCTACACCCAAAATCAACAGCAAAATATGAAGAAAAAAAATGTAGTAATTACAAAATAAAATTAGCCACTCAGGTAATTTCACAATTACAATGTTACAAAAAAAAAGTGTAAGTTAAAAATAAATAAATAAAATTCTCTAAACAATTTTATTGAAATAAAATTTGTATGTCCATAGCATAATAAAAATTTACCACATTAGTTTGGATACTACGTAGCATTTATTTTTTTTTGTCTAAAACCTTAAAAGGTATGAATTTGACTGAAGTCTGAATACCTCTGGATGATATGCTTGTTTTTTATTTTATTGACCTACAAATCAGATTATCAATATTAACATTGTATAAGTAGCATTCTCTCAAAATAATTACTTGTAAAATCAACAAAAGATGATGAATGTAATAGTAAAATTAATTGACATAATCATATTTTATAGTTTCCAATTATACCAAAATTATCAAACACCGAATAAGCGATTGTCAAATCAAGATTTTTTTTTTATTTTCTAAAGTGAAATAATAAATTACTAATATCATATTAAACCATAAGAATATACCAGACACATTATTATGTATGTGAAAAATTTATTACGTAAATATTGAGAAGAAACACATAAAAATAAAATAACAATAAATTAAAAGTTGAAAAGCGTTTAAGCACTAAAAGAGACAAAAAAGAAAAAGTTGAAAAATGATTATGGATTATTTAAAAATACATTTTGAACAATGATGATTCAGTTATTTTTATGTTTTCCACTATTCAAAGAAAATGAAACTGTAGGGGAAGAAAATATAAAATAAATAAAAGACTGAATTTTTTATAATATGAGAAATATTATATTAAATGAGGGTATTTTTATATAATAATATTTAACTTTTTAAATATCTTTTTCTATTCAGATATAAGTAAAAAAAAAATCATTTTTTTCTATTAAGTGATAAACGTCTGAAATTAAGAGACAAATTAAGGAAAACAAACAAATCAAAATATCGAAATATCTGAAAATAAGTCAAATTAAGAATTCAAACATAAAAACAAACAAACCTTAAATTTGATACACATAAAATCCAACAAGCTTATATTATTACAAAAGGCTAACATATATTGTTTGAAAAGTCCAGCCAACCATTCTTCACTTAGCCTATAATTAAACTATGTTGTTGTTCTTAAGCACTTAAAACACAGGGCATCCTTGAATCACAACTCCTGGAGCTGTAGGGCATGTTGCCAAGGGACAATGATCACTCACTGCTATCCAAACCCCACCACTCTGGACCAAAAATATCATAAGATTGAAGGGACAAGAAAAGGAAAACTCCCATGAACGCGACGCCAGCATCCGATGCTGCGGATAAAATGTAGGTTGTATCGCGTCCACCATCCCATAATAGGCATGTGAATCAGCCTGATACATTTTTGGTCAGGGAATTTGCGCGAAAGAAACCATACTGGAACTGGTGCGAGTAAGCCTATTAGGAAGAACCGGTTCGTTTTCGAGTACACGCCTTCTTTAGTGAACATTTTTCCTGGACCTACGACACCCCAAATGATTGAAGCACTGTAAAAAACATCATCTCCTGGACATGTCCATGGACTCCCATTTGGAAGCAAGGACGGGTCCACACTCACAAATATGCTCAATAGAAGTGAGAAGCCACCAGGCAGTGCCAAAGCAGACGCTTGAAGCACACAACCGTTCCAATTAGCTGATTGCGTAAAATCCAAAAAAAAAAAAAACAAGTATATATATATATATATATATATATTATATATATATCAGTAACTCATAAATATGAACAGAAATCAGCATATTAAATTTATAATCATTTGCCTGAACAAGAAACATGGATTTAGGAGGGATTTTCATATAGTGGCCTAATTTGAAGTCTTGATGAAAACTGAGAGCTTGTGTCATGCTGATATAGCCATAGGTCTTGAAAGCCACATTCGCAAGAGGCTTCCCAGGATACATATGTTGGGATTTCGGATGGTAATTCGGGTAAACGCAGCGGATTGCGGAAAATCAAAATTTTCCGATTTCAATTATTTTTCTCGGGTAATTAAAATAAACTAATTTATTTCAATTGCTCAATATTTAATAACTGAAATTTTACCCAAATATCAGATTTTTCCAAAATTACCGTTTTGCCCCAAAACTTTGAATTTTAATCATTTTAGTCCAAAATTATCAAATACAATTCTAATTGATTCTAAATCAATTCCAAAATGATTTATTTATGTCTATACATTAAATTCAGATTTGCAATTTCAGAAAATAATTTTTCCTAAATTGCTGAATGGTCCCTCAATTTTCAAGAATTTGCAATTTGGTCATTTATGTTCAAAACATGCCCAAATCAATTCCAAAAATTCACAAATTTTATATACATCATATATACATCTAAACTCATCACATATATGAAAAGCCCCAATTTTGGTGAAGGTTTGAAAGCCCAATTTTATAATTTCACAAATTAATCAAATTAACACCAAATAAATTCAATTCAATGTTTTATTTCAATTTTTCCAACACCAATTAAGTCTTACCGACATGAAATATACCAAGAACAATTCTAGATCTAACATGAGTGGCTACTAAACTCTAGAGTAGCAACAATCCATCATTATGGCTAAAGAAAGGTTAATAAACTATTTACAAGCATTCTAAAATCATATACATGCTTTCATCTTCATTTAAGTTCCCAAATCATCAAATCTCAACCATAAAAGAGAAGAGAACAAACTAACTAATCATATTAAAGCAGTGTGGTAGAAACATTTTTCATAAAAGAAAAGGTGAAGAAAAGCTTACTTAAATGCTAGATTTTCCAAGTTTGTTATTCTTTCTCTTCTTTTCTCTTTCTCTTTCTTTTGGTATTTGATTTTAGGGTCATGAGAATCATCAAAAAATAAAACAAAAATTACTTAAATAATTTCCCTCATGACCGATTATGAGATAAGGAATATGGTCAACAAATTTTTCAATTTTTGTTTAATAATTGGATAAATGATTTAATTAACATGTGGTTATAAAACAAAAATCAGTCGATGCTTATCCATAACCATCTAATTAAATCATTCCAAGTGTCACCAATCAAAATTGGCCACTTAACACCAATTAAATAAAGCCATATGTCTTATCTAAATAAGTAATAAGACATTATGTATTTAATTAATTTAATCATTCAACAATTGAATAAATAAATAATTAAATACAAATGTCTCATAAAAATGTATTATATTTACATTAAAATAATCAAAATACATATATTAATTATAAATGTCAAATATCTCAATTCGACATTTAATTAATGGCCAAAAGACATGTATCTTCGTTTAACCATTAAACGACTTATAAATAATCAATATTATTTATAAAAGTTGCCCTAGTGCCCAACGAGTATATCTCATTAGTGAGACTTTCTAGGTTCAGACATATCCGTCACGAAATCCAATTTCGTGTCCATAATTTACCCACCCGTAAATTATGACGAACACGGATAAAATCTCTGAACCATACAGGTCGAGGTCACAGCATACGTATAATCCTTCCGTCACAGGTATCCGGATTATCCCAGAGATATAGATATAAACCTCAAATATCTTAGGTATAATCCCGTCGATGAATCTATTAGCAATCTCTTAAATAACACTTAGAACTGATTTCTGCAGTGTACCACGGGGCCATTGGTTTTAACAGATTGCTAATTTGGATACCTATGCTTTGTACACAGAATTGACAGATCATATCTTGATACACACATGATATCATGAGGATCAGTCCAAACCCAACGAATAGGCGGAGGCCTGATCTAAATAAATCGGTGACGCGACTGCCATCAAAGTGTGGATGATACCTCATATATCCACAGTGGTACCTCAAGTCAGAGGATCACTATGCTCACTCAACCCGAGAAGATTCTTATTGACATTGGTATACAATCTATTAAGAATATTCGGTGAGTCATTCAGTGTTTATCCGATATAAACACCTATGTGTCTATACGAGTCTTCCGAGACTCGTGATTCATTGAGAAACCATTAAAATCCAACATTCTAATATACGACACGTACCAGTCTCAACGGGTTTACTTACTGACCAAGTAATAGTAAACTTGACCCAGAACAGTTAAAGAATGATACTGTTATGATACCGCTCAATGTCAGTTGCGACGTTTTTGCATCTGTATCATAACCTATCACTCTATGGTCATTTACGTCTTTAACATATAATAAAATAATTTATATTAAGAAACTGTCTATTTTATTCATTAATAAAAATATATACAAAAGTATTTACATGGAAATACATAAGAAATTGGCGCTCATAGCACCAACCATAACAAAATCTCCCACTTGCACTAGTGCCAATATCGATTATATCTAATACCCATTGACTCCACATGCTTATCAAATAACTTCGGAGGTATGGCCTTCGTGAGCGGGTATACTACATTATTTTCACTATGAACTTTGCACACGATAATGTCACCTCGCGACACAATCTCTCGAATAATGTGGTACTTTCGTTCCACATGCTTCGACCTCTGATGCGCCATCGGTTCTTTTGATTGTGAAATGGCACCAGTATTATCACAGTATAGCGGAATCAGATTCTCGATACTTGGGACAACTCCCAATTCTGTGATAAATTTCTTAAGCCAAACAGCTTCTTTTGCAGCTTCAGAAGCAGCAATATATTCCGCCTCTGTGGTGGAATCAGCTGTAGACCCTTGTTTAGAACTTTTCCAACGAACTGCACCTCCGTTAAGGGTAAATGTGAATCCTGATGTAGACTTTCTATCATCGGGATCCGATTGGAAATCAGAATCCGTATACCTATTAACATGTAGTTCATTTCCTCCATAAATGATAAACTTATCCTTAGTACCTTTAAGGTATTTCAGGATATGTTTAACAGCCATCCAATGGTCATTTCCTGGATTGGACTGATATCTACTGGTTACACTAACCGCGTAGCTAATAACAGGCCTTTAACATAACATGACATATATTATGCTGCCCCAACACGAAGCATAAGGCTGATTAGACATTCTAATCTTCTCATATTCTGTTTGCGGACACATCTTTTCGTAAGATGAATGCCATGTCTAAACTATATATTTTCCGTCTTACAGTTAGCAAAATTGTACCGTTCTAGGATCTTATTATGTACGACGATTGGGATAACCCAATAAGCTTCATGTCTCTATCTCTATAGAGCTTTATACCCAAGATATAAGAAGCTTCACCCAGGTCTTTCATGGAGAAATTCTTACAGATGTAAGCTTTGACGCCTTACATCATTCATATATCATTCCCAATGATTAAGATGTCATCAACATAGAGAACTAAAAAGACTATCATACTCTCACTAGCCTTCTGGTACACACATGATTCTTCTGCATTATTGAGAAAACCAGACAATCTAATAATCTCGTCGAATTGAAGATTCCAACTTCGCAAAGCTTGTTAAGTCCATAAATGGACTTCTTAAGCTTACAAACCATGCCTGAGGTTTCGCTGGACACAAAACCCTCCGGCTGTTCCATATAAATTTCTTCGTCAAGAAACCCATTAAGAAAAACGTTTTGACATCAATTTGCTAAATCTCATAATCATGGTAAGCAGAAATAGACAATAAAATTCTTATAGACTTTAGCATCGCAACTGGTGAAAAAGTTTCATCGTAGTCGACACCAGGTCGCTGCGTCTAACCTTTAACTACCAGTCGGGCCTTAAAGGTTTCAACCTTTCCGTCAGGCCCACGCTTCCTTTTGTAAATCCATTTACTACCAATAGGAACAATTACCTCAGGAAGCGAAACCAAGTCTCAGACTTGATTCTGATGCATAGAGTCTAACTCTGATTTCATGGCCTCTTGCCACTTCGCGGAGTCGATGTCCAACATCGCTTCTCTATAGGTATAATGGTCAGTCTCTTCAATTAAGAGAAAATCCATATTCTTTTCTTGTATCAAATACAAGCGTTCGGGGAGGTCTAGATACCCTTTGGGACCTACGGAGTGTGTGTGTGTTGAAGTCCCTTCATCTGTTTGAACGTCAGGTTCCTCCATTGGTTCGTTGGTTCCAGGTTGTACTTCATCAAGTTCAACCTGTCTATGATTACCTCATTCAGACAAAAATTCTTTCTCAAGAAATTTTGCGAAGTGAGCTACGAATACATTTCGATGCTCGGTATCATATAACAAATATCCTTTCGAATTTGAAGGATATCCAACAAACCTAAACTTCTGCCCTCGAGGCAAAATCTTATCCTGCTGAGCCATCATGACATAGGCATGACAACCCCAAATCTTAACATAATCAAGATTCGGTTTCCTACCAGTCCATATCTCATATGGAGTTGTAGGAACAACCTTGGAATGAATCTTATTCAAAAGATGTGCATCAGTTAAAAGAGCATAACCCCATAAATAATAGGGTAATTATGTAAAACTCAGCATTGATCGAACCATATCCAATAATGTCTGATTTCTCCTTTCGGACACGCCATTGTGCCGTGGAGTACCCGAAAGAGTATATTGAGTGAGAATCCCATTCTCCTTTAAATAATCGGTGGAACTCACTGCTCATATATTCACCACCCCGACCAGATCATAGACATTTAATATATTTACCAGTTTATTTTTCTACTTCATTTTAGAATTCCTTGAACTTTTCAAAGGTTTTTGATTTCTGTTCTTCAAATAAACATAACCATATTGTGACATATCATCGGTAAAGGTGACAAAGTAGGAAAAACCACTGTGAGCAGTTTGACTCATGAGACCACATACATCAGAATGTATTAGTTCTAATAAGTCAGTGGCTCGGTGTCCTACACCCGAAAATGAGGTTTTGGTCATCTTACCCTGAATACAAGATTCAAAAGTTGGATAAGGTTTAATGGTGAGATCCGGAATCAAACCATAGTTAACCAACTAGGTTAGACGTTTCACGCCTATATGACCCAACCTCATATGCAAAGTTCAGTATTATTAATGTCAGATACTTTACGTTTATTAATTCCAGCATTAAAGATATCTTGAGTGGTATGCAAAATGTAATGACCATGCTCATTCGGAAAAACTAGGATGAATATTATGTCTATCATATAAATACAAAGAACGATTCTTAATATTTACATTGTAGCCATCAGTATCAAGTACAAAAAGGGATATAATGTTTGCTACACATCCAGGTACAAAAAAGTAGTAATGCAATAAAATGCTCCCACTGGATAGAGGAATCTCGCATAAGCCTACAGCTACTGCATCCAAAGAGTCGCCACTCCCGAACCGCAATTGCATCTCCCCATATTTCAGCCGTCTACTTTCCTTTAGCACCTGCAATGAATTACAAATGTGAATTGGACAAGCAGAATCCAAAATCCAACTAGACGACACAGCTTCACAAGCTAAAGAGATATCAATAATGGGAAAAATAAAAGTACCCGAAGTAGATGCTCTTTCCTTTCGGATCTGGGCTAGGTAACATGACAGTTCCTCTTCCAATGGCCGACCTTGCTGCAGGGTGGCATTTGTCTTCGGCAACTCTTTTGGGTTTAGCTATCTTAGTCTGTGGTGGAAGACTTGTACCCTTCTTTTTTTTCATTCTTCTTCTTCTTCCCTTTCTTATAAGATGGGAGGAAGCGGGAAGAGCAGTGGGTTTAGGAGGGCGAGTCGGTACTCTCTTCCTCAAATCTTCTCCGCTGTCTGTAGCATCTTATGCAGCTCTTGGTAAGAACAGCTAATCCCGTTCATGTTGAAATACATCACAAATTGGTGATATGACGCGGTAGTAGAGATCCAATGATGACATTTCGTCCTAATGTGTCATTAAAATGGAAATTGTAGCGCCTCAACTGTTCGATCAAATCGGTCAGATGAAGCACACAAGGGCTCACAGCCTGTCCCTATTCCAATATTGTATGGAATAGTTCCATAGCAATCTTATGAACCGAGACCTATTCTTGGTTCATAAAGGATTCTCTCAACCGTGTCATCATAATATATGCGTCAGGCAATCCAAAAATTGCCTCTTAAGGTCCAGTCCCAAGGAACTGAGAATGTATGATTTGACACGTCTGTCATCATCTCTCTACTTTTGGAGAGTCTCATGTTCCTCTGGTGTAGCATCAGATGCTATCTCTTGTGGCAACGGACCTTCCAATACATATTCTATTTGTTCGGACCCAAGAGTAATTCTCAAATCTAGATCCCAATCTGTGAAATTTTCGGCGCCCTTAAGCTTGTTCGTATCTAGCATACGGGCAAAAGGATTAGGAGCAGATGCCGCCATCGCAAATCTCTATATATAGATAGCGAAAAAATGGTTAGCAGACATAACCGTTTCAACAATAATATAAATCAAACAAAACATAAATAGATCATGGATTTTTAATCTAAAAATGCCCCTTGATGAGTGGTATTTATATCACTATTTCCCACTCATTTAACTTAATATTTTGTATAGTTTCTTGAGTTTTATGAACGTTTTGATGTGTTTTATTGTTATTTTGCAGATAAATAAAGTTTGGACAGCACTGGAGGCAATTTGGGGCAAAACCGGACAAAAATGCGTCAACAGGGATATTTCCGTCTTCTGCGCGTCGCGACGCGGGAGCACTGCGCGCCGCGACGCCCAACGTGCGCCGGTTCTGCTAAAATGCGCCATGGTCAACAGGTCAACAATTTGAAAAGTTTGACTTTGCTAAAATGCGCCGTGCCACGTGTCACCATCACAACGAATCCGCTAACGTGCGCCGTGCCACGTGTCAACATCATATGCTGCCGACACTCTGACATGACACGTGTCGCCTCGTCATCAGCCATGTCATCGGTCAACAAAGTCAACCTTGCCACGTGTGTGCCACGTCATCAGACACGTCAGCAAGTCAACCGAGTCAACATGCCACGTCAGCCTCAGCCAATCAGAGCATGACACGTGTCGCCACGTGTCGCAATCCCATTGTGCCGACATCTGAACAGTCAGCCGCCTCGCCACGTCAGCGCCACGTCATCGCCACGTCATCAATGACGTCATCACAATAATTGAGAATTAGCCGCCTTGACACGTGTCACGTGAATAGTCAGCCGCCTTGCTACGTGTCGCCGTATCATTGTGCCACGTCGACAAATTGCGCGTCGCGACGCTGGGTGACTTGGCGTCGCGACGCGCGAAAGTTCCTGAACAGTGAAAAACTTTTCCTATAATTCAGCGCGCGAAATTTCAGTTTTGAGACACCTTTCTCTCTCGATTTCTCTCTCTAAAGAGAGAATTCTCTCTCTAGAATTTTTATTTTTATTTTTTAGTTTTTATTTTTTAGTTTTGTAAATAATTTAATTACATTTTGTAATAGTAATTTAATTTTTACTTTTTACAGTTTTTTACTATTCACCATGTTGAAATAATTCCCTCAGCTAGGGTGAAAGGTAATTCTTCTACTATTGCTATTTAGATTAATCTCCCTTAAAAATAATATATTAACTAATTAAATATTGACTTAATAAGGAATACCGCTATATTGGTCGGTTGGTAATTTAATTTTAATCTGGTTAAACCTGACTAATCCAGGATACCGCCAGACTGGTCGGTTGGTAAATTATCTTTGGTTCCGCCTTAATGGCTGGTTGGACTTAATTTGACTTAATCAGGATACCGCCAGACTGGTCGGTTGGTAAAATTTATCACAAGTTTATATATTATTTTATGGGAGATATCTAAATTAGTAATAGTAAAAGTAATTCCTTTTACCTTAGCATTTTATTTCATTTTATTTTTTTTTATTTTACTTTTCAGTATTTTTATTTTATGTATTTTATTTTTATAGTCCTAGTTATGTGTTAATAATTAGGGGTTGTGATAACTTTTAATATCACCGGTTTATAAGGGATTATTTTATAGTTTGGGTAATTTAAAGGTTTATTTATTAAATCTTAAGCTTAATGCTTCTTGTTGTCTGATCACCAATAAGATTGATATGGTAAATCTAAAATGAACTAGACATAGGGATTTTAGGTTTCAGCCTTAGATTAATAGCCCACGATCTTCCTTGAGGATAGATAACCCTTTAATAGATTTCCTTACAGGATAGGAATATACCTGTTCGGGGGGGGGGTTAGCCATAATTGGAACTTAGACTTAATGAATCCAGGTGTGGTTGACATAGGAATATGGTTCAATTGGGTTATACTGGGTATTTGTAGTTGACCATCGGAAGAGGCTTTTACATAATTTAGTGTTCCAGGGTAGTAAACTGATTTATTACACAAACATAAAATAATCACTTCATCTTTTAAATGATATTAAAAGAATTCACAACCTTATCCTTTGTATCTTTTATTTTCCTTAGTATTTTCTTTTATCTTTTTATTTATTTATTTTGTAAAATCTTCAATCAACCAAATCAATCAAGCAATCAATTCTATTCTCCCTTTAATTAGATATTTGTAAATAAATAGATTCAATAATTAATAACAACAGTAGGAATTAAGTCCTCGTGGGATCGATATTTTTATACTACTTGAACGATACGTGCGCTTGCGTTATACGTGTGTGTTTAACGCCGGTCAAGTTTTGGCGCCGTTGCCGGGGACTTATATTTCTTGAGTTGTTAATTTTGAAGCTATCTAATTTACTTGTATCTAATTTTCTTTATTTTTATCTGTAATTTTTATTTCTTTTAATTTCAGGTGACTTACAAATGGAACATTACTGGGAGATTGAAAGATTACGTGCTTTACAAGAAGATACACCCCACATCTGGGAGCAACAGTCCGGTTTTCTGAGGCCTGTTGTCGAGCCCAACAATTATCACTGGATACCAGAACCAAGCAACCCTACATTTGCTCAACAGAATTCAATGTGGATATGTGACATATGTAATGATGACCACCCAAGCGATTATTGCGAATACAACTACTATCCAGGGTGGCAGAACTATCAAGATCCTTCATGGTACGAAGAACCATCACATTTCACAGAATCACATTTTCCATCTTATCCACCATCTTCCTTCGATCCTTATCAAGAACCAGAACCATCAGAGGAAGATCAATTGATTCACATGTTCAAAGAACAGACAGTTCAATTTGATGCACAAATTCAGAGTCAAACAGAATCCATACAGAGAATGACAATCAGATCAGACAATTCACAGAAAACCAGAACTATATACTTCAAGATCAGTTCCAGATGACACTGATGAAGCCTTCGAGTACCAATCATTTCACAATGACACGTCAACAGAGGAGGAGGCTGAGCAGTATCAACAACCAGAGGTATCAGTTCAGGAACTGAACCGGCAAAGTCTCGATTTGATTTCTATTATTCAGATTCTGACGAGGATGAAACTGAAATATTTGTACCAACTGCATCAAAAATGAGGATGAATTCTGTGTCCTCAAAACGAAGATCTTGGAGATTCCATTTCACAAATGTTTGAAGAAGATCAACTTGAGCCATCCAATCCAGTCATATCAGAGGATGAAGACCTAAAATCTAACATTCTTTTCATTCTCAGGTTGACAATTTGAAACATGTATTTCACAGATGACAGATGAAGAGCTGAATGCAGAAATTTTCAAATACATCTGTGAAGAAAAGGTGGAGCTAGAAACAGAGCAAATGGAGGAGCAACTGTCAGAACTTAATAAAAATCCAGAGCATTCAGGAAAAACATCGCTGTTTTGGGGAGTACAAATCAAAGATATCACCCAGAAGTTTGACAGAATGGAACTTCCATTCCAAGTCAAACATCATACGAGACCTCCTGATTTTCTTTCTTTCTTTTCAGGAACCATTGGAGCAACAAAGATTAAAAAGGTGGCACGATCATTGAATAAGACAAAATTCTTTTTACCACTTTACCGTTGGAAGAGACCCTTCAAAAGCAACGCTCACGGGATTGTCTTTAATCGGACATCCAAAACAACATTGAAACCTCCGTAACAGATAGATTTCAGTCACGTCTGGCTGAAGACGAAAAATTTAGCGCTAGCAGGGAGGCAACCCATGCAATTTGTTGTAATTTATTTTTCATATTTTGTGTGAACTTTTTAATTTTGTGTGTTAGTTTTGCAGGAAAAATAAAAACGGAATTTTTCAGAACAAGAAAGGCAGTACAAGCGGGATTTCCACAAAATAAAAATTTGACAAAATCACGAAGATACAAAGTTGATCCAGAAAAGACGGCCGAGTAAAGCAGTCTTATGGATTTATCTGTCGCAAGACATGGTTTTGCCAAAAAAAAAAAAAAAAAAAAAAAAAAAAAAAAAAAATTCCGCGTCGCGACGCTGAACTCGAAAATTCAGCGACATAACAGAAATAAGCAGGGCACTGGCAGCATCTCCTTTCACTTTTCACTTCTTCTTCTTCCTCAAAACACACATCACCGAGCCGGCCAACCAGAAACCCTAGCCGAAACCGCCACTGCCTAGCCCTCATCGCCCAAACCGCAACCCCAAACCGAGATCCAAACTGACCACAACCGCAACAAGAACAACCATCGCGAGCTACCAAACACTTCCTTCGCCGGCCTTCTCCAGCCAAGACACATCACGCACCAACCGTGAACCTCCATTGTTGACCATCACCTTCGCCACAGCCGAGATCTACCAGAAACCAGAAACCCCCACCTGGCCGAGCCTATCACCAAGATCCATCAAGGCTCACTTAGAACCAGCCATCACCACCGCGAGCCACTACCTTCATCACCGTGACGAGCCCAACCTTCGCCGAGTCAAAACCGAATCCACCAAGCCACTGCCGTGTATCTTCATCACTGCCGAGCCGAGATCCACCAGCCACGCCACTGCCAAAACCGACCAAAGCCGAGATACCCACACCGTGAATCACCAAGACAGTCACCAAACCCACGATCAAAACCTTCCATAATCAGATCTGATTTTTGTGGATAATTTGTGTGGTTAATTTTGAAATTGAATGTTACAGGTTTTGAAATTTTGGCCAGTAAAAGGGGGATAATTGAAAAATTGAATGAGTTTGTGGTTGATTTTGTTGAAATTGAGGATTGTGAATTTGGAAGTTTAGCGGTGAAATAACTGGCTGAATTCTGAGTTTAGAAATTGCCAGATCGATGGAATTTGGTAGTAATTGGGGGCGAAGAAATTGAGTTTGATATTTGGTGTTTGTTTGTGGCATTTGGTAGATTTAGGTTGTATTGGATAATCAAAAAAAATTCAGGGGAGACTCTGTCGAATTTTTCTGAAAAATACCAAAGTTGGGATTTGATTGGTAATAATTTTTTAGGTTGAATTTTGGGGAAAATTGAGTTTTTAGAAGTGATTCTGCCAAAATTTTTAATGAAAAATGGTCAAATAGCAATCGTGGTAAGAATCGTAATTTGGACATAAATCTTAATCGGTAATTTTTCCTGTAAAATTTCAGCTGATCAGGTATTACCTTCTAACTCTTCTTCTACTGTTTAAGACATTGGGGACAATGTCTCATTTAGGTTTGGGGGAGGGATTTAGTTGATTAGTACCTTGTTTTTAGTAGTATGTTATTTTTATTTTTAGTTCAAAATTTTTCGAAAAATACAAAAAAAAATTGAAAAATTTTCAAAAATTACAAAAATATTTTGTGTTTGTGTGTTTTTATTTTGACTAAAAAGGTGGAATTGGTAAAAAAGATGCCGAGTAAGGAATTTCCACTCCTGAGACGTATCTCAAACCTATTTCGAAATAAGTTAATTTTTGTTTATTTCATTTTGAATTATTTAATTGTGAACTCTCCTTAAAACTGACTAAAATGAATCTTCTTATGTTCAGTTGACAGGTATTATGAACTTACATGGAAACATACGGACATGAGCTAAAATTGAAAAGTTTGTAATATTCAGTGCTATAGTTTAATTGGAGGAAGCATCTCTAAAAAGTGATGGAGTAAAAAAAAAAAAAAAAAAAAAAAAAAAAAAACAACGTCCGAGATCCGAGTTATTAAGTCTGTAAGGGGTGTTTTAATACCTAGTGCCCTAAAACCAACTGGTTTGGGAGTCATTGGCCCAAAGCTCGCTACATGGATCGAAGATACTGCAAAAATATATATATCTGAAGTCTGAGTAATTAAGTTCGTAGGGGTGTCTTAACACCTGGTGCCCTAAAGCCAACTGGTTGGGAGCCACCGACCCAAAGCTCGCTATATAGACGGAAGGTATTGTATATAAATAAAAAATAGAGAAAAAAATCAAAGAAAAAAATCAGAAAAATCATAAAATTATTCCATTACTACAAAAAAGTTGTGAAATCTGATAGAACTTTAGGACAAAAATATTACTCTCTTATCAACTGCACTTATGACTGTTGTGGGCAAAAATGAGTTGATTAATATTTTGTTGGCTGTGTATATGGAGAATGGCAAAAATAATCGGAGAATTTACTTATTCGGTAATTTAGAAAGAAGAACAAAACAACTAATAACTTGGAGTAGAATTTTTACCTGATTAGTCACTTTCTTTCTTTATTCTCTTTTCGCTTGTCTTTTTGCTTTTGTGTGCATTAGTTTTAATACATTTTTACTTTTGTAAAATGTTTGTGGGTATCATTGCTGTAAACCCTCACGAGACTACACTCGTCCACTAGGGACACCTAGGGGTTTAAAGGCTTGTTGCATATGCTAAATGCAACCGTGATCCCTACGAAAGTGGCTTAGTTAAATTTTGTTATGTTATTTTATTTTGTATTTTGCTCGAGGACTAGCAAAATGTTAGGTTTGGGGGTGTGATGAGTGGTATTTATATCACTATTTCCCACTCATTTAACTTAATATTTTGTACGTTTCTTGAGTTTTATGAACGTTTTGATGTGTTTTATTGTTATTTTGCAGATAAATAAATTTGGGACAGCACTGGAGGCAATTGGGGCAAAACCGGACAACAAATGCGTCAACAGGGATATTTCCGTCTTCTGCGCGTCGCGACGCGGGAGCACTGCGCGCCGCGACGCCCAACGTGCGCCGGTTCTGCTAAAATGCGCCATGGTCAACAGGTCAACAATTTGAAAAGTTTGACTTTGCTAAAATGCGCCGTGCCACGTGTCACCATCACAACGAATCCGCTAACGTGCGCCGTGCCACGTGTCAACATCATATGCTGCCGACACTCTGACATGACACGTGTCGCCTCGTCATCAGCCATGTCATCGGTCAACAAAGTCAACCTTGCCACGTGTGTGCCACGTCATCAGACACGTCAGCAAGTCAACCGAGTCAACATGCCACGTCAGCCTCAGCCAATCAGAGCATGACACGTGTCGCCACGTGTCGCAATCCCATTGTGCCGACATCTGAACAGTCAGCCGCCTCGCCACGTCAGCGCCACGTCATCGCCACGTCATCAATGACGTCATCACAATAATTGAGAATTAGCCGCCTTGACACGTGTCACGTGAATAGTCAGCCGCCTTGCTACGTGTCGCCGTATCATTGTGCCACGTCGACAAATTGCGCGTCGCGACGCTGGGTGACTTGGCGTCGCGACGCGCGAACAGTTCCTGAACAGTGAAAAACTTTTCCTATAAATTCAGCGCGAAATTTCAGTTTTGAGACACCTTTCTCTCTCTTGATTTCTCTCTCTAAAGAGAGAATTTCTCTCTCTAGAATTTTTATTTTTATTTTTTAGTTTTTATTTTTAGTTTTGTAAATAATTTAATTACATTTTGTAATAGTAATTTAATTTTTACTTTTTACAGTTTTTACTATTCACCATGTTGAAATAATTCCCTCAGCTAGGGTGAAAGGTAATTCTTCTACTATTGCTATTTAGATTAATCTCCCTTAAAAATAATATATTAACTAATTAAAATATTGACTTAATAAGGAATACCGCTATATTGGTCGGTTGGTAATTTAATTTTAATCTGGTTTAAACCTGACTAATCCAGGATACCGCCAGACTGGTCGGTTGGTAAATTTATCTTTGGTTCCGCCTTAATGGCTGGTTGGACTTAATTTGACTTAATCAGGATACCGCCAGACTGGTCGGTTGGTAAATTTATCACAAGTTTATATATTATTTTATGGGAGATATCTAAATTAGTAATAGTAAAAGTAATTCCTTTTACCTTAGCATTTTATTTCATTTTATTTTATTTTATTTTACTTTTCAGTATTTTTATTTTATGTATTTTATTTTTATAGTCCTAGTTATGTGTTAATTAATTAGGGGTTGTGATAACTTTTAATATCACCGGTTTATAAGGGATTATTTTATAGTTTGGGTAATTTAAAGGTTTATTTATTAAATCTTAAGCTTAATGCTTCTTGTTGTCTGATCACCAATAAGATTGATATGGTAAATCTAAAATGAACTAGACATAGGGATTTTAGGTTTCAGCCTTAGATTTAATAGCCCACGATCTTCCTTGAGGATAGATAACCCTTTAATAGATTTCCTTACAGGATAGGAATATACCTGTTGGGCGGGGGTAGCCATAATTGGAACTTAGACTTAATGAATCCAGGTAATGTGGTTGACATAGGAATATGGTTCAATTGGGTTATACTGGGTATTTGTAGTTGACCATCGGAAGAGGCTTTTACATAATTTAGTGTTCCAGGTTAGTAAACTGATTTATTACACAAACATAAAATAATCACTTCATCTTTTAAATGATATTAAAAGAATTCACAACCTTATATCTTTTTATCTTTTATTTTCCTTAGTATTTTCTTTTATCTTTTTATTTATTTATTTTGTAAAATCTTCAATCAACCAAATCAATCAAGCAATCAATTCTATTCTCCCTTTAATTAGATATTTGTAAATAAATAGATTCAATAATTAATAACAACAGTAGGAATTAAGTCCTCGTGGGATCGATATTTTTATACTACTTGAACGATACGTGCGCTTGCGTTATACGTGTGTGTTTACGCCGGTCACCCCTCCCACTATATCATGCAATAATGTAATCCCCAAACAGAATGCAATCAAATAATTAATCAAATTAAATTTAATAGCAAAAGGTGGATCCCATGAATATATTTCAACTCACAGCTTTGGCACGTTCTTGCCTATGTATATTCATTAGGTAGACAACACATTGTCAATCACTCAATAGTGACTCCTAGGTTCCGGTCCTGGCCGTTTCTCGTTATGACAGCTTTGACACGTTCACAAGGAGTGTAACAAGGTTAAACTTGTCAATTAAAAATTCAAGATACTTTCGTAGTCCTGACAACTTTGGCACATTCAGGATTTCCGATTTCGCTTGAATTTATCTAGTATCAGATATACATCTGATATGGATAAATTTCTATCAACTACACCTCACAGCTTTGGCACGTTCTCGGATGCAGCCATAGAACAGATATCCATAAGCCGTATTGACAAGACGAACCAAGAATTATGTATCTAATACATATTACTTGCACAACCTTATTAAATATGGATTTTCCGCAAAGATGAAATATATTTAATTTAATCAAATTAAATAAATACTAGCATGTATCATGTAAGTGTAGGAAACGACTTTCCTTAGCGCGGCAGAAGTTTCTTGTGGTGGCACCGGGTCCGGTATGGATCTTCAAAATTTTCTTTGCCTTCTCCCTTTGTTGTATTAGCCAAGATCAATCCTTTAGTGTCCAACACTTAGATCAACCACACGATCTTCCGAACTATGACTCGAAACCAACAAACCGAAGTGTGGGCTTCACTCACAAAGATTAAACTTCTAAACTATTTAGAGATTTAGGATGTCACAATGGTGTTTGGCCTTTTGGAATTTCAAATACTCTCACAACACTTGTGAATTTTTGAAGTTCTTCTCTCTTTTCTCTCAATTTTTTCTCACAACAATTTTGTGAATGAATGCAAAGTGTTAACCTTAGGAAGTGAGAGAAATGGTAGAGATTATATTCTCTTACACAAGCCAACTAACCTTGTCATTAAGCATCTAATACTTTCTTGCAATGGCCAACACAAAAATGTGAATGCCATACCAAAGCATAAGAAATGTAAAGCTAAAGACAATGGCTTTGTCATTAAGCATTCAATGCTTTCTTTCAATGGCAAACACATAAATGTGGAGGCCATACCAAAGCATAAAATGCATTAGCTAATGACAAATCTATTAGGTGTATCTAAGCCACCTAATAGACATAATTGCTTGGATGACATGGTAAGCCATATGGCTTTGTCTCCAATGGTAAATAAAAATCAATATATTAATAATGATTTATTTACCTTCAATTATATTGTAGTAATTATCTCATAATTATTACTAACTTGATTATCTCATAATTAAGACTTGATTATCTCATAATCAAAGAATTCTAGAAAACATTAAGTTAAACTAATTTAACATAGTTTTCATTTGTGACAATAAATATTATTAATCTTATTAATAATATATAAATAAATAATGTGAGCATATAACTAGACAATCTAGTTATATTAGGTTTGCTACAGTTAATCGAGCTAGCACGGGGACCAAATGGACCTACAGTTCCGAGCTCCAATAATTCCGAAATATTAATTAAACTCTTTAATCAAATATTACGAATTATTAACTCCGCGTTATTCCACTAAAAACTTGAAGTTGAACTCCCGTTACCGTAGATGGATTAAATAAATCGAACATTTTCGGTGTCCATCGATATAGTCATTACATATGGATTAGCCCTTCACGAATATCTCATAAATAGAGCCGGGTCATAAGTCCGTTAAAACCCCTCTAAATATTTTGTCTCTTAAGCACCATTAATTCTATAATGAACAATTAATTCATAACAATTATGAATATAAAATATTTTCTATTCGTAATAGAAAAGTTGAGCGCTCAAATTGTTCAAGTCCCGAATCAACTCTTAAAAGAGATATTCATATGCTTCTCGTAAGAAAGAGTGAATTCCATATCTATGTAAAACGTTCCCAGCTACATACCAAATCATATCCCCAAAATACGTAGTTATTGGCTGGGAATGCAACACCAACCTCACCATAGTAAATCAAAGGACATAACCTATCATGCAGGAGTTCGTAGTACACTCAGGATTAAGATCGAATCCATATATGACCATCTATTAGATAAAATGAATTTCTTCGATTAACGGATATTAAAAGAAAATCGTATTTATCTGAGTCCAGTCCTATATGATCTTATCATACAAGGTGCCTCCATTCCCATGTCACTACATGAACGATCCCGGATCAAGGTCGTCATACAAGTATAGAATGGACCGCAGCTATAGATATACCACAAACAAAGTACCCTCTTTTTGCTCTCTATGGACTATTTAGATTACTAACTTTAGACTTAAATCCTCTTGTGCATCAAACATACACTAAGTCTGAAGGTACAATAGTAATCAAGGTAAACAAGACAATTGGAAAATATGCGATATAAATCAAACAACTTTGATAAAAAAAGAATAATGCATTTATCATTATTACAATAATCAATTCCATTTACAATACATGAAGCTCTAGGACATAAATCCCAACAGTAAGAACATAATTAAAACAATGAATTTAAAGGCTTATTAATATTATGAGTCGAGGTTCAGACCCGCTCTGATACCATTTTTGTTGGGGTTTCGGGCGGTAATTCAGGTAAACGCAGCGGATTACGGAAAATCAAAATTTTCCGATTTCAATTTTTCTCGGGCAATTAAAATAAACTAATTTATTTCAATTTCTCAATATTTAATAACTGAAATTTTACCCAAAAAATCAGATTTTTCAAAAATTACTGTTTTGCCCCAAAACATTGAATTTTAATCATTTTAGTCCAAAATTGTCAAATACAATTCTAATTGATTCTAAATCAATTCCAAAATGATTTATTTATGTCTAATACATTAAAATCAGATTTGAAATTTCAGAAAACAATTTTTCCTAAAATTCCGATGGTCCCTCAATTTTCAAGAATTTACAATTTGGTCCTTTATGTTCAAAACATACCCAAATCAATTCCAAAAATTCACAAATTTTATATACATCATATATATATCTAAACACATCACATATATGAAAATCCCCAATTTGGTGAAGGTTTGGAACCCCAATTTTATAATTTAACAAATTAATCAAATTAACACCAAATAAATTCAATTCAATATTTTAATTCAAATTTTCCAATACCAATTGAGTCTCACCAACATGAAATATACCAAGAATAATTCTAGGTCTAACATGAGTGGCTACTAAACTCTAGAATGGCAACAACCCATCAATATGGCTAAAGAAAGCCTAATAAACTATTTACAAGTATTCTAAAATCATATACATGCTTTCATCTTCATTCAAGTTCCCAAATCATCAAATCTCAACAATGAAAGAGTATAGAACAAACTAAACTAATCATATTAAAGCCTAGTATGGTAGAAACATTTTTCATAAAAGTAAAAATGAAGAAAAACTTACTAAAATGCTAGATTTTCCAAGTTTGTTATTCTTTCTCTTCTTCTCTCTTTCTCGTTCTTTTGGTATTTGATTTTAGGGTTCATGAGAATCATCAAAAAATAAAAAAAAATTGCTTAAATAATTTCCCTCATGACCGATTATGAGAGAAGGAATATGATCCATAATTTTTTTCAATTTGTTTAATAATTGGATAAATGATTTAATTAACATGTGGTTATAAAACAAAAATCAAGTCAGTGCCTATCCATAACCATCTAATTAAATCATTCCAAGTGTCACCAATACAAATGTCTCATAAAATATATGTATTATATTTACATTAAATAATCAAAATACATATATTAATTTAAATGTCAAATATCTCAATTCGACATTTAATTAATTGCCAAAAGACATGTATCTTCGTTTAACCGTTAAACGACTTATAAATAATCAATATTATTTATAAAAGTTGCCCTAGTGCCCAACGAGTATATCTCATTAGTGAGACTCTCTAGGTTCATGCATATCCGTCACGAAATCCAATTTCGTGTCCATATTTTACCCACCCGTAAATTATGACGAACACGTATAAAATCTTTGAACCATACAGGTCGAGGTCACGACATACGTATAATCCTTCTGTCACAGGTATCCGGATTATCCTAGAGATATAGATATAAACCTCAAATCTCCTTAGGTATAATCCCGTCGACGAATCTATTAGCAATCTCTTAAATAACACTTAGAACTGATTTCTGCAGTGTACCACGGGCCCATGGGTTTTAACAGATTGCTAATTTGGATACCTATGCTCTGTACACATAACTGACAGATCCTATCTTGATACGCACATGATATCATGAGGATCAGTCCAAATACAACGAATAGGCGGAGGTCTAATCTAAATAGATCGGTGACGTGACTTCCATCAAAGTGTGGATGATACCTCATATATCCACAATGGTACCTCAAGTCGGAGGATCACTATGCTCACTCAACCCGAGAATATTCTTATTGACGTTGGTGTACCATCTATTAAGAATATTCGGTGAGTCGTTCAGTGTTTATCCTATATAAATACCTACGTGTCTATACGAGTCTCCCGAGACTCATGATTCATTGAGAAACCATTAGAATCCAACATTCCAATATACGACACGTATCGGTCTCAACGGGTTTACTTACTGATCAAGTAATAGTAAACCTTGACCTGGAACAGTTAAAGAATGATACTATTATGATACCGCTCAATGTCAGTTGCGACGCTTTTGCAACTGTATCATAACCTATCACTCTATGGTCATTTACGTCTTTACCATATAATAAAAGAATTTATATTAAAGAAACTGTCTATTTTATTCATTAAAAAAATATATACAAAAGTATTTACAGGAAAATACATAAGAAATTGGCGCTCATAGCACCAACATGTGGATGCTGGATTTCGGCCGAGGTCCACAATCAGAATTTGTAGGTTGGGGGCACTAGCGATCCTGCAAAACAAAGGTAGAGTGAGCGGGAGCAGACTGCCCACCGGTGTGGTGGGTGCCGGGGACACTCCGACGCTCAAGTCAATAGTATGAAATGAGCAGTAAATAAGTAAAATATGAAAGCAAGTATCGTTATTACCTTATCTTTCTTTTGGGTGGCTGTGAGGGCGGTGACAAGTGTTTAGGAATAAGGAATTCTGAGAGCTTGTGTAAGAGAATAGAGACCTGTATGAGAGTGGAGAAGCTTGCCTCTTATGCTGAGTTGCGTATCCTTTTATAGATTCGAAGGAATCATTCTTCTAATTGCCAGATGAATTATACCTATGATTATTGGGATCTACAAGGTGCTAACACATCTGACAATTGTGGTCTTTCACAAGTTTAAGTTGTCATTTTACAATTTGGAATAAGAATTGAAGTTATGGGGAGGCCCCTACAACGTGCTAAAAATTGTTAAAACTTTCGGTGGCATGTGGATGATATATATCATGTTGAAGAAAAGAGGAAATATTTGGTGATGTGTTTTATACTGTCTCTTGATTTGGCTTTGTGTGTGTAGTCTTATATGCAAATAGTATAAGGTTTTGGGTTATGCTTTGGGCTTTCCAGAATAATGTTAAACTCTCTAAGCTGGGCCTCAGTATATGGGTTTCATTGGTACTTGGGTTCGAAGAAAAGACGGATTTGCCCCTGGCCCAATTTTGGTCTGTACAGTTTGTCCCATACTCTCTAAGTCAAAAAGTCTTTTGATTTAGAGAGTATTTCTATATATGTGTCTTATGAAACAAAATGTAAGAGCATGTGCATAGCTGTAAGCATTACCTTCTGTCGTCTGTTGTCAATATACGGTTCAACATGGTCGCCAAAGTTTCTTATATGGTTCATGTTTGAGGAACTTGATTCGACATGATTCTATATTAGTTCCCTGGTAGACCGAACTTGAGGAAGACTCAGGAGCACATAACTTGAGTCGTATGGATCGAGAGTAGTCCATGTCTTCTTTTTGACTCGATAAAAGTCTATAAGGGATGTTCCTTATCGATTGAACCATTTAAAAGCTCGAGAGATATTTCATTCGACATTGTCGTATGAACCGTAAGAGGTTCATTTCTTCAAACGACTCGACGTGAGTCTTATAGGGATGTCCCCAGTCGACTGAATCAGATAAAGTTTCAGGATTATCATTCATCCGACAATCGTATGAAACATATGAGGTTCAAATAGTCAATAACTTGACGTGAGTCTATGGGGGATGTCCCCAGTCGACTGAAACAGATGACGTTCAAAGATTATCATTCATTCGACAATCGTCGTATGAACCGTAGGGGGTTTATATATTCAAATGACTCGACGTGAGTCTAGGGATGGTAAAATCCGGATCCGGAAGAGGATCTGTTACCCCGGGTCCGATTCCGGACCCGGGTAGACCCGGTCCGGATCCGGGAACCCGAATTTCTTTTTTTTTTTTAAATTTTTAATTTTTTTTTTTTAAATTTTAATTGTATTATTTTATATTTATATTTATATTTTGTCAATTTTATTAGTTTTATTTCAATTCTTTTAATTTTTTATTATATTATATCATATATATATATGTATAATATTTTATATTTTTTATTATAATCTAATTTATTTATTTATTTATTATTATTATTTTTTTATGTTTTTCCGGACCCGGGTCTACCCGGTCCGGACCCGCGTGATCCCGGGTCCGGACCTGGAATCACTCGGGTCTTAATATTAAAGACCCGGGTCTGGATTTTTTGATACCGGACCCGCGTCGTCCGGGTCCATGCGGACCCGGGCCGGGTCCGGGTATTGTTGCCATCTCTACGTGAGTCTATGGGATATGTACCCAGTCGACTGACACATATGAAGTTTCATGAGTATCATTATAAACGACATGCGTCGTCTGAACTATGAAAGTCCTAGTCTTAAACTTGACTCGACATGAGTCTTATGGGGGATGTCACCGGTCGACTGAAGCAGACAAAGGTTTATGAGTTCATTTCATACGACAAGTGTCGACTGGACAAAGGAAGTCTAGCTTTCATCTTTACTCGACATGAGTCTCATGGGGGATGTCCCCGGTCGACTGAACCAGACGAAGGTTCAGGAGTTCATTCCATACGACAAGTGTCGACTGGACAAAGGAAGTCCAGCTCTTCAATTTGACTCGACATGAGTCTTATGGGGGATGTCCCCGGTCGACTGAACCAGACGAAGGTTCAAGAGTTCATTCCATACGACAAGTGTCGACTGGGCAAAGGAAGTCCAGCTCTTCAATTTGACTCGACATGAGTCTCATGTGGGAGGTCCCCGGTCGACTGAACCAGACGAAGGTTCATGAGTTCATTCCATACGACAAGTGTCGACTGGACAAAGGAAATCTAGCTCTTCAATTTGACTCGAAATGTTGAGTCGAAAAATAACTGCTTCATCTGGTGTTCTATTGATTTCGTGTCGAATGCTTGGTCCGAATATAAGTTGTGTCGAAGTCTTGTACATAAGGTTATTCTATGTGTTGTGCCGAGTGGCCAATTTCTTTGTGCAAATTCCATAAATATCGTGTCGAGAGGCAATAACTATGGTACCTATAATTCATTAGGTACTATGTCGAATGGCGAGTGGATATTGTGTCAAGCCTTGTATAGATGTTGTGTCGAATCAAAATTCCAAGGGTACTGATCTTACGCTTGACGTGGTGTCGAGTGATTAAGAAACTTGTATAAGGGGTTGCTTAGATGTTGAATTGATATCAACCCCTAACTTGATGTAGTGTCGAATGACTACATTACATGTATTTAGATTTCTGATGTTGTCGTGTCAAATGAGGAAGGCACTGGTGAAAGCATTTTGTTGATGTTGTTGCGAGTGAATACCATCTGATTTTGACTAGCCTGATTGTAATTTAAAAATCCATTCAACGATACCTGATTGAAGGATTCTAGAACTTCCACGTGTCATTAAATGTAGTTAAACCTAATGCGAATAACTAGGCATCTTTTTGGCGGGAAAATAAGTGCCAAAATGGTGAGTATAAGAATGGGTTTTGAGAGTCATTTTGTCTCACACAAGAATTCCTTTCGATTGGCATGTTTAGGAGAGCTCTCAAGATCTTCAAGGTACCATTCATATCTTTCTTCGTATTCTTCAATATCTTCAAATGTTCTTAGTGTAGATTCAAATTGTTCTTAGCCATTTTAGGTTGTTTGATCTCTTGAGTCGTATGTTGTTTGGAGGAATTTTGTTTGTAAAGTTGAGTAGGAGTTTGATCTTTAGGAAACCTATTTTCTAGAATTATTTGTTTGTATGTTGGTCTAAAGAAATATGTCGAGTGGAGAATCACTAGAGAGCTTAGGAGCCCAAATAGACAAATATGTAGAAGTATCGTGAGTGGGTCGAGTGAAGATAGATCTCTCAGGGACTGGTCGCGTCAATTGCTTTCTGAGGAAGGGCCTGTTACAGTATTGTCGCGTGAAACTCCCGTGGATGCTATACCTATTAGGACTTTATCAACAGTGGGAGAGTCGAGTGGGACAGTTAGTACTAGTGAACCAACGAACTTGCTGAATAAGAACCCTGCTAGTCGTATGACAAAAAGATCACTAAGGGAAATTAGGTGTAAATATAGATTCCCTAATTCTATGGAATTGAAAGCACCTTTGCCGACTGAAAGAATTGATTACAAAATCCCCGGATGGAATGGCTTTTATGTACGACCGTTTGCTGATGGGCTCAGATTCCCTATTCCGAGGTTAGCTTGCGAAGTTTTGGACCATTTCAGGATTGCTCATTCTCAGTTGATGCCAAACGCTTGGAAGATCTTGTTGTCGATTGAATGTTTGGATTTTGAGCAAGGAGTATTGTTGAGGTGAATGATGTAGTATACACATATTACCTAAAGGATCATCTAACTGAGAAAGGGAGATATACTCTGTATCTTCGTCGAAAGAAGCAACAATTAGTAATGGGGCTTCCAACAAATGATAGGGGAAATTGGCAGTCAGACTATTTCTTTGTGAGGGGTGAGGGTGTATTTGGGTTAGCTGGTATGGGTTGTATCTCAGAGTATTGGAGTTTGATTAGTGAGTATCATCTCTTTTTACTTGTGATATCTCATGAATGTGATTGTCGTATGAAGTTAACATGTTGATTTGTTTGTTCTGCAGGTCCGTTTCGAAACAGATTGTTCGAAAGAACCCCCAAATCTTATCTAATACTAAAGCTCTTCTTACTCTTCCCGCCGAACAACGAGATTGGAGAATAGTCTTGGTAGAGAAGAGATTAAGGGCAACTTTAGTGTGGAAAGAAATCTTCGAATCAGAAGGTATATCTACCATTTTAGCACTTTGTAAACACGTATTGGAAGTCATCTACTGTACTTGGTTGATTCGAGCATTGTACGGAAAAGTATTATTTATAAAGCCTTTAACTCCAAAGGAAATTTTATGCGCAGTGGATATAATGTTATGACCCGTTAATGTATCATCTATTGATGAATTGAAGAGTCGTAAGAAGGCAAAGAAGCTTAAGATTAAGGAGCCAGAGGTGGAGGTCCCTGAACTTCAACAGGCTGTGTCGACTGGAACTCCCAAGATTAAAGGGTAGTCGACTGAAATAGTTGTCAAAAGGGGAAAAAGGAAAGCGGTTGAAATTGAAGAAGACATTGATAATATAATTGTCAAGATTCCATCAGGGTCGACTGCAATTTCTGACCCATCAAGCCTCAACCCTTTTATCAAGAAGCTTTGTTTAGAGGAGGATGAACAAAGGCTATCTAAGATTGGCCCCGTCGAGACAATGAAGAAGGCGGCGGCTCTAACTTATCAAGTAAGTAAATAAACTAAAAAAGTGTTTAATTACAGTTGTCGAATGAAGTCTAACTAAATGTTTTTCTCAGGCAATGGAATGTAACTTGTATATGCAGCAATACGTCGAATCGAATTAGAGGAAGCAGAGGGAGATGGAGAAGTCGGTTGCAGCGATGAAAAATGAGATGGCAGAAATGAAATCAACATTTGAAAAGAAGAATAAAGAGATGGAAAAAGAGTTAAAGGAGGTGAAGGATGCTCTTAAGTTGGAGAAGGAAGTTTCTGAGGCTACAATAGAAGGGTATAATGATGCATTTGACAATGTGAGGAAGAAGAATGGAGAACTAATTGAGAAACTTGAAGGAATTGCTCTTGAATCCATTATGAAAGAATGAAGCAATCTGATGAAGGATTTCCTTGAAGGGAATACCGTCGCATGGGAACCACAGAAATGGATTCGAGAGTATGATCGACTATTGGCAGGGATTTCCTCCTCCAACGAAGGTGATGTGGAAGGGAAGGGTGAAGAAGTCGACTCCAAAGTGGCTGAGAACGAAATTACTGACGTCGAGGAGGCGGCTGGAGTTGAAGAGATGGATAAGACGAATGAAGAAGTGAGTCGAATGGAGGTTGAGCCGGCTGGACAAGTTCAAGAGATTCCTGCGTCTGACGTTGCTGCCGAATGCATTTCGGAAGAAGAAGCTCTGGAAATTTGAACTACGTGTAATTTTAACTTTATGTTATCGCTTTTTGTTGAACAATTTAATAGTTTACTGATATTTTAGGATATACTTCCAACGAGTTTTGTTATTTTGTCGAATCATAATACACAAAGTAGTAATCTACTCTTATTCTTCAAATTTAAACAAAAGCATGCATACATTACCGGTAGAATCATTTAAAGTGAATCGCATTCCAACTGTTGTGAATTTGTCTCCCCTATGTCGTTTGTAATCTGTAGGCTCCATGTCCAATAACTTTTATGATGATGTATGGACCTTCCTAAATTGGCCCTAATTTACCATCTCCAATTTCTTTGGTATTCTGGAAAACTCTTCGTAGTACCCAATCCCCTTCCTTGAATGTTCTGCTTCTAACATTTTTGTTGAAGTATCTGGTCATTATTTGTCGATGTGCTGCTAGTCGAACGGATGCACGATCTCTCAATTCATCAATTGTCTCCATGTTTAAATTCATAAGTTGTTAATTCGTATCATCACTGAGCCATTGGTAGAGGGGAGACAGAATGATCTCTTCAGTTGGTATCACCGCTTCTGTTCCGAATGCCAGAGAGAAATGAGTTTCTCCTGTTGAGGAACAGATAGTCGTCCTGTAGGACCATAAGACTCCAGGAAGTTCATCTGCCCATGTTCCTTCTGCTCTTTCCAACCTTTTCTTTAAAGTGTTTAAAATGGTCTTGTTGGAAGATTCGACTTGACCATTAGCTTGTGGAAAGAAAGGGGTTGAAAAACTTAATTTGATTCCCCAATTTTTGCAGAAGTCTTGGAAATGATGACTGATAAATTGTGAGCTATTATCAGTCGCAATCTATTTGGGAATGCTGAATCGACATATGATGTTCTTCCAAACAAATGATTGAACTTCTTTATCTCGTATCTTGGCAAAAGAGTCTGCCTCAATCCAATTTTAAAAGTAATCTGTTAAAGCCAACATGTAGACTCGTTGTCCCGGGGCGGTTGGGAGTTTCAGAAAAATATCCATTCCCCATTTCATGAATGGCCATGGGGATAGGATGGGATTTAGCTTCTCATGAGGAATGTGTGAAACTGAGGCGAACCTCTGGCATTTCTCACATTTCTTTGTGTAGTTTGCCGAGTCAGTTCTCATGGTAGGCCAATAGTACCATGTCGAATGGGCTCGAAGTGCAAGACTACGTCCTCCAGAATGATTTCCACATTCCCCTTCATGTAGCTCTGACAACACATGATGGGCTTGTTCATGAGAAAGACACTTCAAGTAGGGTTCTGTGAACGACCTTTTCAACAATTGTCCGTCGAATAAGGTAAACTTTGCGGCCTGCCTCTGAATTCTTCTTGCTTCAGTTTTATCTTCTGGAAGCAGCCCCTCTTGCAGATATTTCACAAGTGGTGTCATCCAATAGTCATCTGGAGTGATGGAGTTTATCTCCTTGTCATCCTTCCAAATTGCTGGCCAGTTCAAGTATACTACAGGAATAGACTGAGGTTTGTCCCCGTGCATTGTTGATCCAAGAGTAGCCAACGCATCCGCTTGAGAATTCTCACTTCTTGGGACTTGAGTTATCATTAGTTCTTGAAATGTCGACTTGATTTCTTTCACCTTCTGCAAGTAGAATGCCATTTGAGGGTCTCGTGCTTGATATGAACCTTGGAATTGGTTGACAATCAATTGAGAATCTGATTTTACTTCTATCTTATTTGCTCTCAGTTCACTGGCCAAGCTGAGATCTGCTATCAATGCCTCATACTCTGTCTCATTGTTTGTAACCCTGAAACCATATTTGATTGCTTGTCGTAGTATATCACCGTCAGGAGAAATGATTACAACCCATAGACCGCATCCTTTCTTATTACTGAAACCGTCTACTGAAAGCTTCCAAGATGGTGTCGCCTGGATTGAATTTACCTCTATATCTGTTGCAATATTTCGGCTGGGACTGAAATCAACAACAAAATCAGTTAAGGCTTGAGACTTGATTGCCGTTCTGGGTTGATAAGTGATGTCGTGTTCTCCCAGCTCCACTGCCCATTTTGTTAATCTTCCAGACAATTCCGGCTTATGCAGTATGCTCCTCAGAGGATATGTTGAATAAACTGTGATTGGATGGCCTTGAAAGTATGGTCGTAGCTTCATTGCTGTCATTACTAAAGCCAACACCAGTTTTTCCATTTGTGAATAGCGCGACTCCGCATCAAGTAATGCCTTGCTCACATAGTAGACTGAGAGTTGTATCCCATTCTCTTCTCTGATCAAGACAGCACTTACAGCTTGTTCCGAGACTCCCAAGTATAGGAAAAACCTTTCACTGTCGAGTGGCTTCGACAACAAATGAGGAGTTGTCAAATATCGCTTGAGTTCTTTTAGAGTTTATTCACAGGCTGGAGTCCATTCAAAAGTTTTGCTTTTTTAATTGCTGAGAAGAATAAAAAACTATTGTCTGTTGACTTGGCGATGAATCTGTTTAAAGCTGCAATTCTCCCGTCTAGTCGCATGACATCTTTCGGGCTGGTAGGAGAGGGGATTTCAAGTATGGATTTGATTTGGTCTGGATTTACTTCTATACCTTGTCGTGTGACAACATAGCCCAAGAATTTCCCTGAAGCGACTCCAAATGCACATTTAGTTGGGTTCAACTTCATCCCATACTTGTTCATTATGTTGAATGCTTCTCCCAAGTGCTCTAGATGTTGTTCTGATTTTGAAGACTTCACCAGCATGTCATATATGTAGACTTCCATTGTTTTCCCAATTTGTTGAGAGAACATTTTGTTGACCATTCGTTGGTAGGTGGCTCCAGCGTTTTTGAGGCCGAAGGGCATTACCTTGTAACAAAAAATTCCTCTATTGGTGACAAAAGCAGTCTTCTATTGATCCTCTGGATGCATGAGGATTTGATTATAGCCTGAATATGCGTCCATGAAACTCAACAATTCATGTCCGGCTGTAACATCAACCAATGAATCTATGTGAGGTAGTGGGAAAGAGTCTTTCGGGAAAGCTTTATTTAGGTCTGTGAAATCAATACAGACTCGCCATTTTCCATTCTTCTTTCGCACCACTACCACATTGGCTAGCCACTCTGGGAATTGGACTTCTTTGATGGCACCATTCTGTAGTAATTTTTAAACTTCTTCATCGATAATTTGATTCCTCGCTGGGGCGAATTTTCTCATCTTTTGTCTGACAGGAGGGGGTAGTCTGGATCCATATGGAGCTGATGGGTAATCAATCCAGGTCGATCCAATCATGTCTTTGTGGGACCATGCAAATTGGTTGTGTCGTTCTTGCAAAAAATCAATCAAGTCTGCTCGTAGCTTGGGATCCAAGTTTGCCCCTACTTGCTTCTTGTGATCTGCATGTTCAGAATGAATTTGGACCTCATCAGTTTCTTCAATACTCGGAAGTGTCAGCTCCAAAGAATAAGGTCCGTTCTGTAATTACTATGCGGAATGAATTTTGGCTTTCAGTGTCGTCTGGTAGCAACCTCTTGAAGCAGCCATGTCTCCCCTTATTTCCTGAATCCCCCACTTTGTAGGGAATTTCAGAACTTGGTGATAAATGGATGATACTGCTCTCATTTCATGAATCCATGGTCTACCAATGATAAGATTGTAGGCTTATAAGGACATCTAAGATAAGAAAGTAGTAGTCATCTTATTATTCCTCCTACGAGACTGGAAGGATTATTTCTCCCATGGTGAATTTTTGTTCACCACTGAACCCAATTAATACCGTTGTTCGCCTGTTTATTTTCTGCAGCTCGGTTCCCATGTCTACAAGGGCTGCTGCGAAGATGATGTTGGCTGAAGAGCCTGTGTCCACTAGCATTCGTTTAATCATAAAATTGGCCACTTGCAAGGAAATCACCAAAGCATCATGATGTGGATTCATTTTAACAGAGTCGCTGTCGTCTGGAAACTCCATTTTCAGGTCAGTAAATATCCTCTCCAAGGACATTGTAGAGTGAGGAATGTTCATCATGACTGCCCTGGTATGTCGTTTGGCTGCTGGGTAGGAAACTCCACTCATTTCCGATCCCCCCGAAATGAAATTCATTGTATTGCCAATTGCTGGAGGTGGAATTGGAGCATCCCTCTGGTCGTCTCTTTCATTTCTTCGGGCTAAAGTAGCTTTTCCTTTCTCTGTAAGTAAATCCCTCAGAAATCCTTTGTTCAGTAGCTCCAGGACCTCCAACCTCAATGCTACGCATTCAGCTGTAGTATGGCCGTAGTCCCCATGGAATTCGCACCATTTACTGGTGTCATTCTTCTTGGAACTTTCTCTGTTACGTGGGGGCCATCTCATCTCACTTCCCATCTTCTTAAGGATCAAAACCAGTTCTCCTGGGGAAATAGAAAAATTGTAGTATGGTAGCCTCGGTTTGTCTACTGGAGCTCTCTCTTAGGTTCTGTATGGTAGAGGTCGTCGATCAAAATCTCTACGGAGGGGTTGATGCTTTTCTTTGATGATTCCTCTTATCTGAAAGATGACTAGGTATCATCTTTGTGAATTCTTTATGTCGTTTGGAAGCATGGTGAATTCTTTCATTCTGCAAGTTGGAGGATCTGTCTTTCCTTTTATTCCTCTTATCTTCTTCCCACCTGATTTCTATTTGGGCTCGTGCAATGGCTTGGTCCATTGTGTAGCATCAGAATTTGATCAATTTTTTGTAGAGTCCACTCTCAGAGAGTAACCCGTTTCTGAAAGCTTCCACAGCTGTTGGCTGATGAAGATCTGGAATAGTCATCATTTCCTTATTGAAGCAAGCCACGTAGCTTCACAAGGATTCCCCCCTTCGTTGTTGGATAGTGTTGAGGTCATCGGTAGTTTTATCAAGCTTGCAAGAGCTTACGAAATGTTCGACGAATTTTTCTGCTAGCTTTTGATATGATTCAATGGATATGTATGGAAGATTGATGAACCAGGTAAGGGCTGGACCTCCTAAAGTTTCCCCAAATCCTCTGCACATCCCAGCCTCCCATTGGTGAGGGGCCAGGCCAGTCGACATCATTTTGTATTTGTAGTGAATAACATGGTCGTTTGGATCAGTGGATCCGTCATACAACTTCATATCTGGTGGACTAAATTTCCGTGGCAGCTCGACAGATGTGATGGTCTCTAAGAATAGAGTGTCAGAAACGGTTCATGCTCTGATTTTTCTTATTGGCATTTTCACTCCTGGTAGGCTGGACATAACTGCCTCTTTAAACTCCATCATTTCCCTCCTCATGGTGGACGCAACATGTTGTGCTTGGTCGATTGGGGAAATTGGTAGGTTCCTCTGGCCGCCACCATTTGATGGATTGTCATCTACCACTTTGTTGAATGCTCCCAATAGATTAAAGGGAGTGGCATGGTTGTTGGGTTGATCTGGGGTACTATGATGTTGAGATGTGGATGAAATTAACTCCAATTGCTTTTGAAGGTTTATGTTGGAGTTTCGCATGGTTTGGTTTTCCTCTTCCAAAGCTTGCAATCTCTCCTGGAGCATGGCTAGCTGTGATGCTACGGATCCGGTGTGTGTTTGTTCATTGCTAGAAGCCATGAATGATTGTGCTTTTGATAGTTGTAGGATGAGAGATCTTCGCCTACTATGAATCGCTAAGGCCCCACGGTGGGCGCCAAATTGTGGATGCTGGATTTCGGCCGAGGTCCACAATCAGAATTTATAGGTTGGGGGCACTAGCGATCCTGCAAAACAAAGGTAGAGTGAGCGGGAGCAGACTGCCCACCGGTGTGGTGGGTGCCGGGGACACTCCGATGCTCAAGTCAGTAGTATAAAATGAGCAGTAAACAAGTAAAATGTGAAAACAAGGCTCGTTATTACCTTATTTTTCTTTTGGGTGACCGTGAGGGCGGTGACAAGTGTTTAGGAATGAGGAATTCTGAGAGCTTGTGTCAGAGAATAGAGACATGTATGAGAGTAGAGAAGCTTGTTTCTTATGCTGAGTTGCGTATCATTTTATAGATTTGAAGGAATCATTCTTCTAATTGCCAGATGAATTGTACCTATGATTATTGGGATCTACAAGGTGCTAACACATCTGGAAATTGGGGTCTTTCACAAGTTTAAGTTGTCATTTTACAATTTGGAATAAGAATTGAAGTTATGGGGAGGCCCCTACAATGTGCTAAAAATGGTTAAAACTTTCGGTGGCATGTGGATGATATATATCATGTTGAAGAAAAGAGGAAATAGTTGGTGATGTGTTTTATACTGTCTATTGATTTGGCTTTGTGTGTGTAGCCTTATATGCAAATAGTATAAGGTTTTGGGTTCTGCTTTGGGCTTTCCAGAATAGTGTTAAACTCTCTAAGCCGGGCCTCAGTCTATGGGTTTCATTGGTACTTGGGTTCGAAGAAAAGACGGGTTGCCCCTGGCCCAATTTTGGTCCGTACACAACCCTAACAACATATACCCAATAATTAATTATGTGATCACATTTAGTCCCGGTTGCTGCATATCACAAGTTTTTGTTTAACAAAACATAATTCATCTCTAACAGTGGCTTCCATAAATGAATTATCATTATCTGGTTGTGGTTGCTTGAATTATACCAATAGGTAAGCTAAATAATATAGCAATAGCACAAGATAGTAAAACTCCCCACCATGGGAGTTGGAATTGTTTACCAAAACCTTCACAAGCATAGTGTGAGAACCAACATGCATGAGCCATGCAATAGTGATATCTTTTCCAGCAAGCATCAAGAATGTGAATTCCCCAGCGGCGAATTCCAAACTTGTAGCTGCCATGCAATCATAAGAAGACTCCAAGCCAACTTTAGGTGGAGTTGAAACTTGGAGGAAGAACATATGCTAAATTTTGGTGGTTTATTGACCACAAAATTAGGAGCAAAATGTGGCAGAAAATCAAGGAGTGATTGACGGAAGTTTTTGAACCAAAACTTGTACTATAAATACAAGGCTTTTTAGTGAGTTTAAAGGCATCCCAAAGTGTGCAAATAGAGAGAGTGAAGTGAGGTTTTTGTAAGTTGTAATACTTGTATTTATATTCTTGTAAGTAATATAAGGTTTCGGTTTTTTCCTCAAATACACTCTAGAGTGATCAGAGGATCACAACACATAGATAGAAATAGCAACTGTCAAAACCAATATAATTTGGAACCACAATTGAGGTACTGCTTCATAGTTCTTCTTCATCAATCTTGTGTGGACATCACCGAACTTATCTTTTACTGCAGACGTTGTACGTTTCCACATTTTCAAATGTCTCTACTCATATTTTTTGTTAAACTAAAGGATTTATTGCAATAGAAGAAAAAAAAATTCATAAATTATGTAATTGTTGATCATCTTACTTTCCATCAACGAGAGCAACATGGGAAATAGTTGCTGCCAAAGTTGCAAAGCTCAATCCATAAATGAAAGCAAAAAATGGAGAAATGTGCAGTTTGCTGTAACTGTTGTAGGCGACATGATCAAGATCAAAGGTATTGTCATCAAGGATTCTGGAAATATTGTAAGGCTGGTCAGTTGAGTCAAAAGTGTGAGAAGAGAGAATTGGGAATCGCTTAGCTTCGTATGTGTTAGTCCAGTAAGCAATGGGAACAATAACATAGAGAACTAAGATTAACCCAACTAACACATTGATAATGGAAAATACTGGTGTGGCCAAAGAGTTCCCAAGAAATCAGCAACAGTATACCAATCAATGCCAAAAGAGCCTATACCTAAGCCATTAAGGCTTGCACCAATCTGATGTGCAGTGACTGACTTTTTCCAAATCCAGTAATCAAAGGAGATGGCTGACCGGCGTGATCACACACGTATAACGAAAGCGCACGTATCGTTGAAGTACTATAAAAATATCGATCCCACGAGTACTTAATTTATATTGTTGTTATTAATTATTGATATTATTTATTTACAAGTATCTAATTGAGATGAGAACGGAATGATTTTTTGATTGGTTGGTTGGATGTGGATTTACTAAATAATTAAATAAATAAAGACACAAAAGAAAATACTAAGGAAAATAAACAAAATACAAAAATATATAAGGTTGTAATTCCACACAATATTTTTCTAATGATGAATTGATTTTCTTATATATGTGTAATAAATCAGTTTGCTAACCTGGAACACGAAGATATGCAAAAGCCTCTTCTAATGGTCAGATGCAAACACCTAAAGTAACCCAATTAAACATATTCCTATGTTATCCAAGTTACCTGAATTCATTAAGTTCAAGTTCCAATTGTGGCTAACCCTTCCGACAGGTATATTCATATCATGTAAGGAAATCTATTAAAAGGTTATCTATCATCAAGGAAGATCGTGAGTTATTGAATTTAAGGATAAAACCTAAAATCCATTTTCCAAGTTCATTTTAAGTTTACCACATCAATCTTATTGGTGATCAGGCAACAAGAAGCATTATGCTTAAGTTTCAATAAACAAACTAAAGAATTACCCATAATATAGTTAAATCAATTATTAAGCTTGTTAATATTGTGTTTCATCACTTCCCTAGAATAAAAATAAAATCTGGGGTTAGGGGATCCACCTTTACTAATTCTAATTTAGAAATCTCTCTTATTATAATATAGAAATTATCATTGATATTACCAACCGACCATAAATGCGGTATCCTGATTAAGTCAGATTTTCAATTAAGTCTAACCGACCATAAAGTCGGTGTTATTATTGTTGGAATTTATGTCATAGAGCTTCGTGTATTGTAAACGAAATTGATTTTTGTAATAATAATAAATGAATTATTCATTTTATCAAAGTTGTTTGATTTATATTGCATATTGTCCAATTGTCTTGTTTACCTTGATTACTCTTGTACCTTTAGACTTAGTGTATATTTGATGCACAAGAGGATTTAAGTCTGAAGTTAGTAATCTAAATTGTCCATAGAGAGCAAACAAATAGGGTACTTTGTTTGTGATCTATCTATAGCTGCGGTCCATTTTATACTTTTATGACGACTTTGATCCGGGATCGTTCATGTAGTGACATGAGAATGAAGACACCTTGTATGATGATATCATATAGGACTGGACTCAGATAAATACGAATTTCTTTTAATATCCGTTAACCAAAGAAATTCATTTTATCAAATATATAGCCATCTATGGATTCGATCTTAATCATGAGTGTATTACGAACTCCTGCATGACAGACTATGTCCTTTGATTTACTATGGTGAGGTTGGTGTTGCATTCTCGGCCAATAACTACGTATTTTGGGGATATGGTTTGGTGTGTAGTTGGGAACGTCTTACATAGTTATGGAATTCACTTCTTCTTACGAGAAGCGGATGAATATCTTCTTTAAGAGTTGATTCAGGACTTGAACGATTTGAGCGCTCAATTTTCTATTGCGAATAGAAAGTTATATATTCATAATTTTTATGAATTAATTATTCATTATAGAATCAATGGTGCTTAAGAGACAAAATATTTAGAGGGGTTTAACGGACTTATGACCCGGCTCTATTTATGAGATATTCGTGAAAGGCTATATCCATATGTAATGACTATATCGATGGACACCGAAAATGTTCGGTTTATTTAATCCATCTACGGTTACGGGAGTTCAACTTCGATTTTTTAGTGGAATAACACGGAGTTAATAATTCGTAATATTTGATTAAAGAGTTTAATTAATATTTCGGAATTATTAGAGCTCGGAACCGTAGGTCCATTTGGTCCCCGTGTAAGCTCGATTAACTATAGCAAACATAATATAATTAGATTGTCTAATTATATGCTCACATTATATTTATTTATATATTATTAATAAGATTAATAATATTTATTGTCACAAATGAAAACTATGTTAAATTAGTTTAACTTAATGTTTTCTAGAATTCTTTGATTATGAGATATCAAGTCTTGATTATGAGATAATCAAGTTAGTAATAATTATGAGATAATTACTACAACATAATTGAAGGTAAATAAATCATTATTGATATATTGATTTTTATTTATCATTGGAGACAAAGCCATATGGCTTACCATGTCATCCAAGCAATTATGTCTATTAGGTGGCTGGATACACCTAATAGTTTTATCATTAGCTAATGCATTTTATGTTTTGGTATGGCCTCCACATTTATGTGTTTGCCATTGAAAGAAAGCATTGAATGCTTAATGACAAAGCCATTATCTTTAGCTTAACATTTCTTATGCTTTGGTATGACATTCACATTTTTGTGTTGGCTATTGCAAGAAAACATTAGAGGCTTAATGACAAGGTTAGTTGGCTTGTGTAAGAGAATATAATCTCTACTATTTCTCTCACTTCCTAATGTTAACACTTTGCATTCATTCATACAATTGTTGTGAGAAAAGATTTGAGAGAAAATAGAAAGAGTTATAGCATTCACAAGTATTGTGAAATTCCTAAAGACAAACACCATTGTGACATCCTAAATCTCTAAATAGTTTAGAGGTTTAATCTTTGTGAGTGAAGCCCACACTTTGGTTTGTTGGTTTCGAGTCAGAGTTCGGAAGATCGAGTGGTTGATCCAAGTGTTGGACACCAAAAGATTGATTTTGGCTACTACAACAAAGGGAGAAGGTAAAGAAAATTTTAAAGATCCATATCGGAGCCGGTGCGACCACAAGCAACTTTCGCCGCGCAAAAGGAAATGGTTTCCTACAATTGGCATCAAGAGCTTAAGGTTGAAAAGTGTTTTTAACCTTTCTCCTTTAAAGTTTCAAGTTTTAATAATTTATATGTGATATAGATTATTAGGATGCATGTTGTGATGGGTATGCACAATTAGATTCATGAGATGAATGGTTTTTAATGTTCATGTGATGAATGTTTACTTTGATTCATGTGATGAATGTATTGTGTTGATCGTTAATTTTTCCAGCTCTTATTTTTAGTATTGGAAATGTAAGACCATAAGGTCATATTCTTTCAAGTGTTGTAATTTCATTTCCTTTGTAATAAGTCCACTTTGTAACTTGGAGAAGCCGATGCCGCGAAGGACCCATTACGAACCTATTCCGCGAAGAATTCAACAACATACCATGAAGCATGTTTTGAAGACCAAGGGATGTCTTGGATTTATTATACTAATTAGATTAGTAATTTTTTTAAAAAAATAAGAGCCCAGTTAATGCAATTTATGTATATATGTGAAACTTAATTCCGTTACGAGTCCGTAGAAAAAAAAGGGACCAAAACGGAGTCCGGAAGCTCCAGAACGGAGTAAATGAAGTTCTAGTGTTCGAACACCAGACCGATAGCGTTCGAACTCCAGTCAAACGCCACACAAATATTTGGATACTACCTAGAAACGTTCGAACGCCATTCAAATGCAACACGAACGTTTTCAGCCGAGACCTGGGCATATATATATGTTGGACAATTATGACCCATAACATCACTATTTGTACAGATCATGGTGTTGTTGTACAAATTAACTATGTGACAAAAGAAATTGCTCTTTTATCATTTGTAATTAGATTACCAAGATGTATAAATGATAAAAGGTCCTTATGATTAGTTCCGGATTGAGATGATATGAGACAGTATCAATCCACGAAGGTTTAATCATTAAATAATCAATAGTCATAGTATTATCGAGATTGGACATCGATAATGCAGAATAGACTAGTATTACACTTGTGCGCGTTGTGGGAGCATAACGACATAGTTATCATATATTTAAGTATTGGATACTTATGCAAGTGTAATAGGAGGTTGTGTTTACCGATGGTACGGAAACAGCTTCGCTCTGGATAGACCCCTCGGAATTCCATTGGTAGTATGACTATGTGTCTATGGAAGTCCGAATCAGGGTAGATGTATTTGGTCTTAACCTGAGACTTGCACCGCTAATACTTGCGACAATCAATATACTTTGGTTTTGGTCGTCCAGTGCCTTAACCGGTTATGTGTACGCCTCTTCTGGGTATATTGAGAATCGTAGTGTATTGGGTGTGATGTCGAGATGGAAGTATCACTCCAGTCATAGTGGAGATGATGGTCACGTAGGATACAGAACTAGTACTCTTATGTACTGAAGTCATCGGGATAATATGACAATGTCATGATTATCTGATTATAGAGACTAGTTACCAGAGATCCGACATATGCTTCGTACGGGGCAGACACAATTCCAGCCTCAGGCCTTGCATGTGACACCTGATACTGGATCGCAATACGCAATACTTCGTATACTACGCCTGATACAGATTACATATTCCTTTAAGAATATTTCTGGAGAATTGGGTAGGCACGGTGCTTTGCTAGAAGCCAACCATGTCTTGTAAATCGGTAAAAACGTAGTACTAGGTACGTACGTGTTCGGATAGTCCGACGACCGGATTTACTGCCAACATATCCGGGGATATCATGGGTCGCTTCCCGAAGATTCACCGATGACGTATGACTCACACATTATTAATCTGGGATTAATTATTAGAGAGAAAAAATTAATCTAGGATTAATTACGGAGATATTTTATCTGGGATAAAATATTATTTAAGAGAGATAACGATTAATTTGGAATTAATTGATAAAATAATATATTCGATATATTATACGAAATTAGATTTCGACGCGGATTAAAATTAGATTTTAATTCGGACAAACGAGTTAATTTAGAATTAATTCGCTAGCGACGTGAATAGTAATTTTACTAGGCATAATTATTTAATTAAATTTGATTTAATTACGTCGCAACGGAAAATTCGTTAATTTGGAATTAGCGAACCCAAGCTCGGGAGTGTTTGCGGGCCCACTCGCATTTCGAATCAAGTGGGGCCCACATGTCACATCAAGCGTCAAATCACTAGTCAACTTTATCACTTTATTGTGATGGAAGTTGTTGGTTGATGCTTGAGTGTGAAACACTCCAAAGTGATGGCTTGAATGACTAATACCATTTATTTATTTTTGGTATATCATTTAATTGATTTTTGAAATCAAAACCAACACAACTCACTTCTCTCTTCTCTTCTCATTTTCGACCAAGGGCCAAAATTTCTTCTCTCATTCTCCTTCAAAGCCGAGAGATGTAAGAAGCCATGGGAAATTTTGTGGCAAAATTTCCAAAGTGCTAGCACACATTAGGAGTCATACAAAGGTGATAGGGAAACCCACCCATGGGCATGGAATCCACACACAAAGCTTGGAGCTTGGAGATTCAACAAGGAGCACAAATGGATGCCAAAGCCGAGAGTTTCAAGGAGCTTGAATAAATTTTTTTGTGTTCGACGCATCGCAAATCCGATCAAAGTGAGTATTTCCACAACTTTACTTTGATGTATTCACACTTATAAATGCTTAAATTGATCTTGGTTTACCTAGAAAACCAACAATATATGTTTTAAATTGTTTATTAACATATCATATAGCCTTAGGGTGCCTACTCTTGCATTTTCACATGCCATAACATGTAGACATGCATGATATTCAAGTCATAAAATATGATTTTATGTAAATTTAAAAGTTAAATTAGAATATAAGATGTATATAAGCAGATTAATAAGATAATAGTTTAAAGGTTTAAAAATTACGAATTCAAGTTTAAGAAAAATGGACATTATGAGTACATTATTTTCCTTGGTATATCGGATGGAAACCCGGATATAAATTCCATAGCCGCTTATGAATGGACGGTAATTTAGTTTGCACTGGGGATACAATTCCACGTACCTTTGGAGTAAATAATGTACTTTTAATCTATTAAATGGTTTAATGACATATAGTCTATTAGTTGAATTCTAAAATTTTAAAACATATAAGTGAACTAATATTTTAAAAGTTAAAATTGATTAGACCACTTAAGCAAACTTGATTAAATTAGTTTAATTAAGTTAATGATTAGTAGAGACTAATAAGGATTAGTGAATAAAATTTTAAGTGTTAAAATTGGTTAGATCACTAATAATCCACTAGTATTAATAAAGATATGTTTTAGCCGAGCATAATCTAAAACATTAGAAACTAGTGAGATAGAAACCTCAAACTTCAAAATAGTGAGTGGGAGAGGGGTATACCACAATATATCCCGCGATCTCCATTGTTATCCAGAAACGTGAGATTCAATAGGCGCCTCGAGACGGCTTTGCTTTTGTCCCCTTACCGATGGTGTCATTTTTGGGGTCAATATCAGGTTTGGATTTCGAAAGGATAGAGACTCTAGATGTATTTGGTGATTTGATCTACCCTACGGCGGCACTTCACTAGTTAAGTCCAAGGGTTCCGAAATAATGGGTCACACTCACAAAAGAATGGTTAAGTTGTTAATCAAAGCTTCCTTGATCAAAATAACGGTAGTTGATTAATATATGAATAAGAGTTATTTCAAATATATTAATCAATTGAGAATGTCTCAATCTATCATGTGAATACTTGACCTACCCTACGACGACACTTATTTGTGGGATGATAGATAACTGTGGCATAGTAATTCTTTTAGGTTGCTAATTCATTATACATTGATCATGCATCATGTTTAATTTTATGCCTAAATATTTGGCAATTTTAATATGCGACGAATGAATATTGAATGCGCGTTTATTATTTTTTCAGCCATGGCATCTGCAATAATCTCCATTATCAAACAACAAGAAAAATTAACAGTGGATAATTATGTTAAATGGAAAAGTGACATGAATTCTATCTTGGTCTGCGAAGACCTTAAATTTGTCCTAATGGAGGAATGTCCTCATGAGCCAGCACCTAATGCTGGCAGAGCTGCACGTAATGCCTATAATAATTGGATTAAAGCTGATGAGAAAGTCCATAGCTATTTGATAGCATCCATGTCTGAGGTTCTTGCTGCACAACATGAGCCTATGGTGACAGCATCAATGATTATGCAGTCATTACAGAACATGTTTGGGCAACCTTCAGACCCGCAACAACATGAGGCAATTGCCTCTGTACTGACCGCTAGAATGAAGGAAGACATATCAGTCCGAGACCATGTGTTAAGGATGATGGCTCATCTTAATATGGCTGAAACCCATGGTGCACATATCAATGTTCAAAGCCAGGTGACAATGATCATGGAAACCCTTCCGAAGAGTTTCCTGCAGTTTAAAAGCAACTGTTTTATGAATAAGTTGACTTTTACGTTGACTGAACTGCTAAATGAGCTCACCAATTACGAGTCCGTTATGACGGTCCCTCGTAGGCCCAATGTCGAGGCAAATGTTTTCGAATCTTCTAAATCTGCAAAGAAGAAGAAGAAAGCAATTGGAAGGCAAAGGCAAAACCAATGAAAAATAAGAACATAAAAGCTCAAAGAACCAATGCCAAAGGAAAATGTTCCATTGTGAACAACAAGGGCATTGGAAAATGAATTGTCCAAAATACCTTGCAGAGCTTAAAGAGAAGAAGAATACAGATAAATATGATTTACTTGTCATTGAGTCTCTTTTGGTGGAGGATGATAAATCCATATGATTGTTGATTCTGGTGCCACTAACCATGTTTGTTGTTCTTTGCAGCTACTTGACTCATGGAGGGACCTTGCTGAAGGTAGCTTTACCATGAGAGTTGGGATAGAGGATGCTGTTTCAGCAAAAGCAGTGGGAGATTCCAAGTTAAACTTTAATAATAGTTATTTATTTTTAAATGGTGTGCTATATATTCCTGGTTTTCGCAGGAATTGATTTCTATAACAAAAATTATGGAATGTGATTTTTCTGTTTCGTTTAATAATAAATCAGTTATTATTAGTAGAAATGGATTAAATATATGCACGGGAAACTCCAAAAATAATCTATATGTATTAAAGCCGTTAATGCATGAATCACTGCTTAATACTGAAATGTTTAAGATTGAAAGATCTAAAACTAAATGGTAAAAGATTTCTCATGATGATACCTATTTATGGCACCTTAGACTTGGTCTCATTAACCTTGACCGGATAGATAGACTAATTAAGAACGGAGTTTTAAATCAGTTAAAACTCAGTACTTTACCTGTCTGCGAATCATGTCTAGAAGGCAAAAGGACCAAAAGATCTTTTACTGGAAAAGGGATAAGAGCCAAAGAAACTATTGACCTAATACATTCGGATGTTTACGGACCGATGAATGTAAAATCTCGAGGTGGTTTTGAATACTTCGTCACTTTCATTGACGATTATTCCAGATATGGGTATGTTTACCTAATGCAGCACAAGTCAGATACATTTGAAAAGTTCAAAGAGTATCGTGCTGAGGTTGTGAACCAGTTAGGTAAAAGCATCAAAATTCTACGATCATATCGTGGAGGAGAATACCTTGATAGAGATTTCGAGGAATTCTTAGTTGAGCATGGAATTGTTTCACAGCACACAGCACATAAAACACCACAACAAAATGGTGTTGCAGAAAGGAGAAATTGGACCCTACTAGAATGATGAGATCAATGTTTAGTTATAACACTCTACCTAGTTCATTCTGGGGGTATGCATTGCAAACTGCAATGTATATCCTGAATGTAGTTCCTTCTAAGTCTGTTTCTAAGACTCCCTTAGAGTTGTGGAATGGCCGTAAAGCTAGTTTGTGATATTTCTGCATATGGGGGTGTCTGACACATGTGCTAAAGAACAAGACTACTAATTGGAACCACGTTCACATGTGTGCCTATTTGTAGACTATCCTAAGAAATTATGGGTGGATTCTTTTATAGTCTAGAAGATAATAAAGTATTTGTGTCGACAAATGCTACATTTCTTGAGGAAGACTATATGAGAGAGTTCAAACCTCGAAGTAAAATGTTACTTGAGGAGTTACTTGCCGGTACGACCAGTACACCATTGTCAAATGTTGACAGGACATGACCCATTCTACATCTGAAAGTCAGATGCAAGTTTATCAGGATACCATACCACCTAGACGTAGTGGGAGGGTTGTAAGACAACATGAACGCTATCTAGGAAATTGTGAGGTGCAAGTTGTTGCATCTTGTCATGGTATAGATGATCCATGACCTATCATAGTGCAATGGAAGATATTGATAAAGAGGAATGCCTCAAAGCCATGAACCTCGAGATGGAGTCTATGTACTCTAACTCAGTCTGGGAACTTGTAGACCAACCTAATGGAGTAAAACCCATAGGTTGCAAGTGGATCTACAAGTGAAAAAGAGGATGAAGAGGGAGTTGACTATGAAGAAACTTTCTCGCCAGTAGCCATGCTTAAATCCATCAGGATTCTTCTTTCTATTGCTGCATATTATGACTATGAGATTTGGCAAATGGATGTCAAGACTGCATTCTTGAATGGTAATCTTGATGAGAGTATCTATATGGTACAACCAGAGGGGTTCATTACCCAAGGCCAAGAGCAAAATGTTTGCAAGTTGCAAAGGTCCATTTATGAACTTAAGCAAGCATCTAGATCTTGGAACATAAGGTTTGATACTACAATCAAGTCTTATAACTTTGAGTAGAACATCGATGAGCCTTGTGTCTACAAGCGCATCATTGATGGTAATGTGGTTTTCCTTATGTTATACATTGATGATATTTTACTCATTGGGAATGATGTAAAGATATTATCGGACGTGAAAATCTGGCTAGCTAACCAATTCCAAATGAAAGATTTGGGAGATGCAAGTTATGTACTTGGGATCCAGATCATTCGAGATCGCAAGAAACGACTGTTAGCAATGTCTCAAGCAACCTATATCGATAAGATTCTTGTGCGATTTGGTATGTAGAATTCCAAGAAAGGTAATTTACCTTTCAGGCATGTTCATTTGTCTAAGGAACAATCTCCTAAGACACCTCAAAGAGTTGAGGAGATGAGACATATACCATATGCTTCAGCAGTTGGAAGTCTTATGTATGCTATGTTATGCACGAGACCAGACATCTGTTTTGCAGTGGGAGTAGTCAGTAGATTTCAATCTAACCCAGAATTAGATCATTGGGTGGCGGTGAAACATATTCTCAAGTATCTTCGAGAACAAGAAATTATATGCTTGTATATACAAGTCATGATATAATTCTGAGAGGATATACTGACTCTATTTTCAGACGGATGTCGATTCAGGAAATCAACATCTGGATCAGTGTTCACCCTAGCTGGTGGGGCTATAGTATGGAGGAGCATTAAGCAATCTTGTATTGCTGACTCCACCATGAATGCTAAATATATAGCAGCTTGTGAAGTAGCTAAGGAAGCAGTCTGGCTCCGTAAGTTCTTAGCAGATCTGGAAGTTGTTCCAGATATGGATAAACCACTCACACTTTATTACGATAATAGTGGTGCAGTGGCGAACTTCAAAGAACCAAGAAGCCACAAGAAGGGTAAGTATATTGAGAGGAAATATCACCTCATTATGGAGATAGTGCAGAGAGGAGATGTCGTTGTCACGCAGATTCTATCCGCAGACAACCTGGCTGATCCGTTTACAAAGACCTTATCGGCTAAAGTATTTGAAGTTCACCTAAATGGTTTAGGATTACATGACATGTCCCATTTGCTCTAGTCCAAGTGGGAGATTGTTGGGATTTATGTCCTAGAGCTTCATGTATTGTAAACAGAATTGATTTTTGTAATAAATAAATGCATTATTCATTTTATCAAAGTTGTTTGATTTATATCGCATATTGTCCAATTGTCTTGTTTACCTTGATTACTCTTGTACCTTTAGACTTAGTGTATGTTTTATGCACAAGAGGATTTAAGTCTGAAGTTAGTAATCTAAATAGTCCATAGAGAGCAAACAAATAGAGTACTTTATTTGTTGGTTTATCTATAGTGCGGTCTATTCTATACTTGTATGACGACCTTGATCCGAGATCGTTCATGTAGTGACATGGGAATGAAGGCACCTTGTATGATGAGATCATATAGGACTGGACTAAGATAAATATGAATTTATTTTAATATCCGTTAACCAAAGAAATTCATTTTAATCTAATAGATGGTCATATATGGATTTGATCTTAATCCTAAGTGTATTACGAACTCCTGCATGCATACTATGTCCTTTGATTTACTATGGTGAGGTTGGTGTTGCATTCCCGACCAATAACTACGTATTTTGGGAATATTTTTGTGTGTAGCTGGGAACACGTTTTACATAGATATGAAATTCACTCATTCTTACGAAGCAGATGATATACATTTTTTAAGAGTGATTCAGGACTTGAATAATTTGAGCACTCAACTTTTCTATTGCGAATAGAAAGTTTATATTCATAATTTTATGAATTAATTGTTCATTATAGAATCAATGATGCTTAAGAGATAAAATATTTAGAGGGGTTTAACGGACTTATGACTCGCTCTATTATGAGATATTCGTGAAGGGCTATATCCATATGTAATTACTATATCGATGGACACCGAAAATGTTTGGTTTATTAATATCCATCTACATTACGGGAGTTTCAACTTCGAGTTTTTAGTGGAATAACACAGAGTTAATAATTCGTAATATTTGATTAAAGAGTGTATTAATATTTCAGAATTATTGGAGCTCGGAACCGTAGGTACATTTGGTCCCGTGCTAGCTCGATTAACTGTAGCAAACCTAATAATTAGATTGTCTAATTATATGCTCACACATTATATTATTTTATATATTATAATAATATTTATTGTCACAAATGAAAACTATATTAAATTAGTTTAACTTAATATTTTCTAGAATTCTTTGATTATGAGATAATCAAGTCTTGATTATGAGATAATCAAATTAGTAATAATAATGAGATAATTACTACAACATAATTGAAGGTAAATAAATCATTATTGATATATTGATTTTTATTTACCATTGGAGACAAATCCAGATGACTTACCATGTCATCCAAGCAATTATGTCTATTAGGTGGCTTGGATACACCTAATAGTTTTGTCATTAGCTAATGCATTTTATGCTTTGGTATGGCCTCCACATTTATGTGTTTCCCATTGAAAGAAAACATTGAATGCTTAATGACAAAGCCATTGTCTTTAGCTTAACATTTCTTATGCTTTGGTATGGCATTCACATTTTTGTGTTGGCCATTGCAAGAAAGCATTAGAGGTTTAATGACAAGGTTAGTTGGCTTGTGTAAGAGAATATAATATCAACCATTTCCCTCACTTCTTAAGGTTAACACTTTGCATTCATTCACACAATTGTTGTGAGAAATATTTGAGAGAAATAGAGAGAGTTCTAGAATTCACAAGTGTTGTGAAATTCCTAAAGACAAACACCATTGTGACATCCTAAATCTCTAAATAGTTTAGAGGTTTAACTTTGTGAGTGAAACCCACACTTCGGTATTTTGGTTTCGAGTCTAGTTCGGAAGATCGAGTGGTTGATCCAAGTGTTGGACACACCAAATGATTGATCTTGGCTACTACAACAAAGGAGAAGGTAAAGAAATTTTAAAGATTCATACTGGAGTCGGTGCCACCACAAGCAACTTCCGCCGCGCAAAAGGAAATGGTTTCCTACAATTATTTATCCATAAACCAGCCATATAGGAAGTAATCATCTCTCACATAAAGACCGGCCATATAGGCGGTGTCACATTATGTCAAATAAATAAAACCAGCCAATAAGGTGGTATAACCTTTAGTTTAAATTATAATTTACATATTATAATTAAGAGAGATTGATCTAAACTAAAATAATAAAAGATTCACCCTTCCCCCATCGGAAATTTAACTACTAAACATAAAAAGAAAGAAAAGAAGAATTATTATTGAAAATAAAAATACATAATAAAAATACTAAAACTAAATACAAACAAGATGCAATCCTTAAATTCCTTACAAAAACCTAAGGAAAGCATTAGAATTACAAATGAAATGGCTTGGTATTTATAGGCAATCTAAAGGCTTCCACCAATTTCTCCACCAATCGCTCCACCAAACATGGCACTAAATCTTCTTCACCAAACATGCAAGCATGTTTGGTGGAAGTTTGATAATTTTTATTTTTATTTTTTTTTTTGAAAATGACTTAAATAATTACACAAAACACACTTCCAAATATTTTATCAATTTCAGTCATGGAAAAGTCAAAAATCAAAATTATTATGAACTTCAAAGTTGTATATTTTTGAGTCTTCTTTAATCTGGAACTTGAATCACCTCAATCCGATATCAGAGTAAAAATATATGGCCAAAATGCGAAAATTACGCAAAGTTGAGATTTTCGAAATTGTACTTCGTTAGAACGCCATTTTAAGTTTCCAACCTCCAAAATCAAAATGTCAAGTCCGGTTTTTGCCCTTATTTGTTCCATATTTTGTCCTGAATGATTCCATTGAGTCCCGATTTTATTTTATCTGTAAAATAAATAAAAACACATCAAAACGTTCATAAAACCCGAGGAACTAAACAAAATATTAGGTAAAAGGGGCGGTAAATATTGATATATTTTCCGCTCATCACACCCTTAAACCTAAAATTTTGCTAGTCCTCGAGCAAAACAATAAAATACAATAAATAATTAAAAGTAACTAGCCACTTTCATAGGGATCACGGTTGCATTTAGCGTATTCAACAAGCCTTTAAACCCCTAGGTGTCCCTAATGGATGAGGTGCAGTCCCGTGAGGGCTTACAGTGACGACACCCACAAACGTCAATCTAAAATTAATGCACACAAAAATAAAAAGATAATAAAACTAATGCACACAAAAGTAAAAAGATAAGAGAAAAAAGATTAAACAAGTTAGTGACTAAACAAGTGAATCTTCTTATCCAAGTTAGTAGTTGTTTTCTTTCTTTATAAATTACAAAATAAGTAAATTCTCCGATTATTTTTACCATTCTCCATATATACAACCAACAAGGTATTAATCAAGTCATTGTGGCCACAATATTCATAAGTGTAGTTGAAAAGAGAGTAATATTTTTGTCCTAAAGTTATATCAGAATTCACACATTTTAGTAATGAATTTTTTTTTCTCTTTTTTTTCCTTTTTTTTTTTGGCATAAAATAAAGAAAGCATCATCTTCAATCCATGTAGCGAGTTTTGGGCCAGTGACTCCCAAACCAGTTGGCTTTAGGGCACTAGGGGTTAAAACACCCATACAGACTTAATTACTCAGATTTCAGATGTTTCTTTTTATTTTTTTAACATCTTTAATCCATGTAGCGAGCTTTGTGCCAGTGACTTCCAAGCCAGTTGGCTTTAGGGCACTAGGTGTTAAAACACTCATGCAGACTTAATTACACGGATTTCAATTTCAGTGTTTTTTTTTACACTTTTTTTATTGTTTTTTAGATGCTTTCTCCAATTAAACTAGAGCACTGAATATTACAAACTCGTCAATTACAACTCATGTTTGTATGTTACCATGCATGCTGATAATACCTGTCAACTGAGCATATGAAGATCCATTTTAGTCAGTTTTATGGAGAATTTACAAATTAAATAATTCAAAGGAATAAACAAAAATTAACTTGTTACGACATAGGCTGAGATACGTCTCAGGAGTGGAAATTACTTACACAATCATCTCATACCAATTTCACCTGATTAATCAAATTAAAAACATAATTTTTTTTTTTGAAAATTTGACTAAACAAGAACATAATAAAAACAAGATACTAGTCAATTATTCCACTCCCCCAAACCTAAATGAGACATTGTCCCTAATGTATTAAAAAGTAGAAGAAGAGATTAGAGAACAATATATGGTTAGTTGAAATTCTACGTCTTAAAAGAAAATCAAAGGTTAAGATCCAGATTTATCCGACGCTTTTTACCACGATCATTATCGGACCAATTAATCTTGGAAAAGATAAGGTCAATTTATGGTTCAAAGGCTAAGATTTTACAGGTTTTGACACGAACCCATTCTTCTGGGCATCATCAAGAAATACACAAAGAAAATCATAAAAGCCATCAGCGTTAAACAGTCCAATCAGTTTCTGGTGTATGTTCAAGTTCGCCCAAGATAGTACTATAAAAATTTCCTCCGTCGTGCCCAAGCCACCTGACAAAGTAATAAAAGCATCAACACAGTTAATCATTTCCACCAGTCGTTCAGACATACCTGGCACGATCAGCTCTTCTCCGTTTGATAGTCTAATAAGATTTACCCCCGCCAAAGGTTTTGGGATGATTCCCAGAACTTGACTGCCTTCTTCCTGTACGAATTTTGAAACGATCCCCATTAATCCAAGATTTCCACCGCCATATACTAAGTGCATATTCTTTTCAGCTAAGACTCGACCCAATTCATGCGTTGCCGCTATGTATAATGGTTTAGTACCAACACTAGTACCGCAAAATACACAAATATTTTCAACTCGTCTTCTTGAAGTAGCTTCCATTATTATTATTCTTATTTTTTTTATGTATTTCTTTTTCAAATCTGGATGCCTTCAAAAGTGCAATGATGAGTTGAATTTATAGCACTTGAAAAGGGTTAGTAATAATAGCACTAGTATCTTCCAAAGGATGATTATTAGCAAAACAATAAAAGAAATTGTGAAAGGTCAAAAAGTCTGGATCCCGTAGGAGAAAACAAAAGAAAATAACAAAAGTAAAGCAAATCAAAGCAAGTATTAAGGAAACAGAATTGTGTGCGCAATACGCCACTGGCTTGGTATAATTCATTAAGTTACGTCTCAAGAATCCATTCCTTACTCAGCCATCACTAATGAATTAGCTCTCATTTTTGTGATTGTCAAACACCATTCTCTTATCTTATTTTGCCTTAAATGATCTGTTTGTGTCTTTCCCTATAAAAATAACACACAAAATTAAAAATTCTACAACATGTATAAACAAAGTATGAAAACATAAATTACAACAAATTGCATGGGTTGCCTCCCTGTTAGCGCTAAATTTTTCGTCTTCAGCCAGACGTGACTGAAATCCATCTGTTAATGAGGTTTCAGCGTGGTTTTGGACGTCCGATTAAAGACAATCCCATGAGCGTTATTTTTGAAGGGTCTCTTCCAACGGTAAAGTGGCAAAAAGAATTTTGTCTCATTCATTGCTTGTGCCATCTTTTTAAACTTTGTCACTCCAGTGGTTCCTGAAAAGAAAGAAAGAAAATCAGGAGGTCTCGTATGGTGCTTGACTTGGAATGGGAGTTCCATTCTGTCAAGATTCTGGACGGTGTCATTGATTTGTACTCCCCAAAATAGTGATGTTTCTCATGAATGCATGAGATCTTCAATATGGTAAGACATTTGCTCATTCATTTGTCCTGCTTCTTGCTCCATCTTTTCTTCACCGATGTACATTAGGATTTCTTTGTTCAGCTCTTCATCTATCAACTGTGAAAGGCATGCTCCATACGCATCAACCTGAGGATGTAAGGAGATGTCTGATTTTAGGTCTTCATCCTCTGCAGTTGATATGACTTGTTCAGGTAACTCTTCTTCAAATATTTGAGCAATACAAGCTCCAAGATCTTTATTTTGAGGATACAGAATTTCATACTCAATTTTTATTGGTACAAACAGTTCTGCTTCTTCAGGCTCCTGAAATGATACCTCAGATTCCTGATACTGCTCAGCCTCCTCCTATATTAAAGTGTCATGATGAAACTATGGATACTCGAATGATTCCTCAGTATTATTTGAATATGCTCCGTGAGATATGTAATTCAGGTTGTCTGTTAATTGTCTAATTTGATCTATCATTCTCTGTATGGATGTTGTTTGACTCTGAAATTGTCTATCAAATTGAGCTTCCCGATCCTCGAGCCAATCTTTGAGCATGTCAATCAACTGATATTCCTCTGATGGTTCTTGATGAAGATCGTAGATGGATGGTGGAAAATATGGAAAATATGGTTCAGTGAAATATGTTGGTTCTTCGTACCTTGAATGATTCCGATACTTCTGCCACCCCGAAAGGTATTGTTTGGTTCTGGCATCTAGTGATAGTTGTTGGTCTGGACAACAGGCCTCAGAAAACCGGACTGTTACTCCCTGATTTGGGGTTATCTTCTTCTAGTAAAGCTCGTAATCTTGCAATCTCCCAATGAAGATCCATGTTAACCACCTGAAAAATAAAAGAAGAAAATAAAAATTACAGATAAAAATAAAGAAAATTAGATACAAGTAAATTAGATAGCTTCAAAATTAATAACTCAAGAAAATAAGTCCCCGGCAACGGCGCCAAAAACTTGATCGGCGTGATCACACACGTATAACGCAAGCGCACGTATCGTTCAAGTAGTATAGAAATATCGATCCCACGAGGACTTAATTTATATTGTTGTTATTAATTATTGATACTATTTATTTACAAGTATCTAATTGAGATGAGAATGGAATGATTTTTTGATTGGTTGGTTGAATGTGGATTTACTAAATAATTAAATAAATAAAGACACAAAAGAAAATACTAAGGAAAATAAACAAAATACACAAATATCTAGGGTTGTGATTCCACATAATATTTTTCTAATGGTGAATTGATTTTCTTATATATGTGTAATAAATCAGTTTACTAACCTGGAACACGAAGATATGTAAAAGCCTCTTCCGATGGTCAGATGCAAACACCCAAAGTAACACAATTAAACATATTCCTATGTTAATCAAGTTACCTGAATTCATTAAGTTCAAGTTCCAATTGTGGGTACCCCCGCCCGACAGGTATATTCATATCCAGTAAGGAAATCTATTAAAAGGTTATCTATCCTCAAGGAAGATCGTGAGCTATTGAATTTAAGGCTAAAACCTAAAATCTTTTTTCCAAATTCATTTTTAAGTTTACCACATCAATCTTATTGGTGATCAGGCAACAAGAAGCATTAGGCTTAAGATTCAATAAACAAACTAAAGAATTACCCATAATATAATTAAATCAATTATTAAGCTTGTTAATATTATGTTTCATCACTTCCCTAGAATAAAAATAAAATGTTGGGGTTATGGGATCCACTTTTACTAATTCTTTTTTAGAAATCTCTCTTATTATAATATAGAAATTATCATTGACATTACCAACCGACCATATAGACGGTATCCTGATTAAGTCAGATTTTCAATTAAGTCAAACCGATCATAAAGGGGATGTTATTATTTGTCCATAAACCAGCCATATAGGCGGTAATCATCTGTCACATAAAGACCGACCATGTAGGCGGTGTCACATTATGTCAAATAAATAAAATCAGTCATTAAGGCGGTATAACCTTTAGTTTAAATTGTAATTTCCATATTATAATTAAGAGAGATTGATCTAAACTAAAATAATAAAAGCTTTACCCTTCCCCCAGCATAAATTTAACTACTAAACATAAAAGAAAAGAAAAGAAAAGAAAATAAACTATTACTATTACTGAAAATAAAAATACATAATTAAAATACTAAAAATAAATACAAACAAGATGCAATCCTTAAATTCCTTACCAAAACCTAAGGAAAGCATGAGAATTACAAATGAAATGGCTTGGTATTTATAGGCAAATCTAAAGGCTTCCACCAATTTCTCCACCAATTGCTCCACTAAACATGGCACCAAACATGACATCAAACATGGAACCAAACATGACACCAAATCCTGTATGTTTGGTGGAAGTTTGACAATTTTTTTTATTTTTTTATTATTTTTTTATTATTTTGAAAATGACTTAAACAATCACACAAAACACACTTCCAAATGTTTTATCAATTTCGGTCATGGAAACGTTAGAATTAAAAATTATTATGAACTTCAAAGTTGTAGATCTTTGAGACTTTTTTAATCTGGAACTTTAATCACCTCAATCCGATATTGGAGTAAAAAGTAATGGCCAAAATACGAAAATTGCGTAAAGTTGAAATTTTCGAAATTGTACTTCGTTATAACGCCATTTCAAGTTTCCCACCTCCAAAATCAAAATGTCAAGTCCAATTTTTCCCTTAATTGTTCCATATTTCATCATGAATGATTCCATTGAGTCTCGATTTTATTTTATCTGTAAAATAAACAAAACACATCAAAACGTTCATAAAACCCGAGAAACTAAACAAAATATTAGGTAAAATGTGCGGTAAATATTGATATATTTTCCGCTCATCAAAGGCGGATAAAGTAAGGAAAAGATAGCATGAAACAACATAATACGCAAAGCTTAATGCGAAAACCACAAAAAAGAACTGAAGCCTTGTAAGCCCTCAATTTGGTCTCTTTTTCTCCTTATGCAATGCCCTGTAATTTACATAAATAACTTGTCACTATGAGAAAATTAAGCTCTGATAATTGCAAAATCGCAAAAATGAACTTTTCGAGGTGGGAAAGTGTTGAATTGCCTGAATAGAAAGACTTGGACCAAATTTATCGGCCACCACATGAAATGGAGAATCGATAAGGTGTTTTCTGAACAAGCCAGTCCAGCCATAACCAAGCAACTGAATTTCATCTAACAGTATGAATAAGTTTCCATGTTTTTCTGTCATAATCATACATATTACTCAAATGACAATAAGGTAATGGACTATACGTAAAAATTTACCTGAGTAGTTTGTGCCAGCAGCATGACAGCGAAAGGGTCCATTTTTCTCTTATAGAAGGCCTTGACAATAGTAATAATGTTAATAGCATAAACACCACCCGCTCCACAGTTGGTGAATATGGTTATCAACACATGTTCTTTCAGATTGAAAGGTCCCAGATTCAATAAAAATTACCATTTGGTGAATGATACTCTAATTAGTTTTGATGGAAGTGTCTTTGTAACACCCCAATTTATTTTTCTCAATTTTAATTTAATAATTACGGGTGTTAAAAATTTAAGCACTAAATTGTTAGGTTTGTTAGAGTTGGTATTAAAAATGAAGTTATGGACAAGTTGAAGGGTTGCAAATGATATTTGCCATGTAGTATAAAAGAAAAACACACAGTTTTTCCCTTTGCTTTTCTGCAACCCCCTTTTTGAAAGAAAACAGGTGTGAGAGAGAGAGAAAAGAAGGAAAAATGAGAAAAAGAAGAAAAAAGTGAGAAAAGTGAGTTTTTGATCCCGATCCATCCGATTCAGAGCCGATTTCAATCGGATCTTTAGGAAAAGTGTAGATCTCGACGAAATGATTATTTTGATGGTGGTTTTATCTCGGGAAACTCCATATTTTCGTAGAAAATCCGGTAAGAAATTTTTAGTGTTTTTCTTGATTTTTCGTTGATCCGGAACTCCGATTGACAAACCGTCAGCGGCATTGGAATCGAAAGGAGGAGACGAAGATTCAGACGTCGAAAAATTTGAATTCCGATCGGCGCGTGGAGCTCACTCACGCCTTCCGCAGTGGCGCGTGAGGCCTACGCGCGGCCTGGAGGAGCGATGCATGGCCCACACGTGCCAGACAAAATTTGGCCGCCGACTTCTCGAGCATTCCTCCGTGATTTTCTGACCATTCCGAGTAGTAATGGACCTCCGAATCTTGATTTTTATATAATTTATCGTTGTTTTCGGTTTTTGCATGTTATGTATTTCGATATATAAATAATTTTAAAGTATGATTATTTTACATGCTTAGACCATATAAATGATTACCTTGTAGTTATAAGTGAATGATAGACTTTAATCGGAAAATATGGTCGAGTAAAATTGTGTGCGGGAAATTATTGTGAGCCCGAGATTTGAGATAGTGGTGTTGGATTAAATTGTGGATGTGTATATTGTGAATCGAATATGGATATAAGTTAATCATTATGTGTTGTATAATGAAAGTCTGTATTATAGACGAAACTTTGCCGAAATTTCGTTAGAATTACGAGAGTGATCGAGTCATTTTTCTTGCATATTCTATCATATATTCTAGTTAAGATTATGTTCCTTATAGTAAATTATTTTATCTCTTTAGGTGATCGTGATACCATAAGCGGGGACAGTCCTGCTGCATAGTTTCTTTCTCTGTAGTCAGCTCGCCAGGTGCATGGATAAGCTTGTAACATTGATGTTTTCCAAAGTATATAGTATGTATGTTTTCTTAAATGAATTTTCAAGATAATGCATTAAATGATTTTATTTTTAGAAAGTTTATATTTACTATAAAGTATGGATCGAATATTGATTATGTTGAAATCATGAGTTTGTGATATATGAGAAACTTGCATGATTCGAGATATATGAGCATGTGTTTTAGAAATGATGTTTATGCTAGGATGCACTCCGTGTACTTATACGTGCCAGATTATTTGTCGTGAGACGAGGTCTCATGTTGTCAGTTTTGCTTCGGATGCTAGTTATTACCGTGGGATGCCCCATGTTGCCAGCTTTGCCGTATTGTCTCGAGAGTGTGTATATAGATGAATGAACAACTTTATTTTTACAGATATTCTTGAGCAGAATGAGATTTATGATAAATGAGATTTATGATTTCAAGTAAATATTTGATATATGGATTTAATGCTTTATGTTTTTATTTATATTATGAAATACTTATTTGATCCACCTTGTTACTTGTTTATCCACGGTACTAAGCTATCATCCATTGCACTAAGCGTGAGCTTATCAATTTCTTTAATTTTACAGGTTTAGCAGATTAGTAGATCATTCATTTTTTATCTGCTGTTTCATCATCATTTCAAGCCAGTAGAGAAAGGTTGTGCCAATAGTAGAGTGTCTTTGTAATATTTTGGGATTATAGTTCTAGATATGTCATTCTTGAGAGGATTTGTTATTTGGTTATAGTCACTGAGCCTTTATTTGATACTGAGAATATTCATTTTTCTCCATGGATATTCTTTTGAGTTGGATCATGGAGATCCTATTTATATGAAGACATTATTCAGTTTTGATTTTTCCTATTGTATTTGGAGGATTAATCCATTTTACAGGGAAAACTCTGTCCGTTTTACCTCTCTGTCTCACCAATACCTTACCTAAGGGGACGGGTGTGACAGTTGTAGCCATTAGCTTTCCTAGCGGAAACATAATAATTTGTGTTGAAATTAATCCTATAATTAGTTGATTCTATCAAAATCCAAAAAATCGGTTCAAGAAGGAAAGAACAACACAAGCAACAATCCCAAGAAGCCATGTTCGAAACGTTAACACAGACAGTGAAAGATCATCAGCGATTGGTACTGTGAGCCTTACTTGCTCAATTGGACTATCATCCACCTCTTCATCTTCTGCATACATCAACAAGATAATGGAATTTAAGACTACTTATAATGAATCAAATCACATGCTCATAAGTCTTAGCTTTCATTAATTTAGAAAGAAAGAGGATTAAAGTTGAAAATATATACCAATTACTTTGATCTCAAGTTGGCGTTTTTCGAATGAAAAAGCTTGAGGGACACCGTCCTCCTTAATATAGCTTCTCATTTCATTCCTCAATATGAATTTCTGGATGAGAACATATGTAAATTTACGACAATGAGGCAACTTTCATGCTTGAAATCTGCAATAGAAGAGTCTTGCTTCAGGAAAAAAAACTGTAACTAAATAGTAAAAACCTAACAGATTTGAATATAGATTGGTTATATATAACTAATTGATCATCATTTTGGCATAATATGAAGACTGTTGAATCCAGCTGTAAATTATGCAATACATGCATGAATCCACCTCTAAAAATCATCCAAACTACCTTTAGGTGGAGTTTAAAAATTAGTGCAAACCACCAAAATAACTTTAGGTGGGTTTGTATTTTTGTTGACTTTTGGTCCTTACAGCAACCAATTACTCTCTTTAGAGGCTTCAGATGATAGATTATTTGCACTGTAAAGATATGTTCAATATTATCGAGATGAAGATAGTGAGACCAAAATCTGTTAAAGAGTATGACTGGAATAAACTCAATAATAGAACTCTTGGTCAGATTAGGCAGTGGATTGGTCATGGTTTCTTCCACCACGTAGCACATGATACAAATGCTTATGAAATATGGATAAATCTGGAAGACATATATCAGGCCAAGATAGCTCGGAATAAAGCGCTGTTAATGAGGCATTTGGTGAATTTGAAGCTATGGAGTGGAACTTTCGTTGTAAAACACACCAATGAGTTCCAGAGCCTAGTGAATCAGCTATTTACAGTAGATATGCAGCTGGGAGATGAAGTACAAGCCCTCATACTACTTATTTCTCTTCCTGATAGCTGAGAGACATTTTTGGTTACTCTCAGCAATTCCGCTCCAGGAGGCAAACTTACCGTGCCTATGGTAAAAGATGTTATGTCGAATGAAGAGTCTAGGAGAAAAGACGTTGGCTCAAAACAGACAGAAGCTTTCTTCACAGAGACTCGAGGAAGACATCGAGGAAGAGAAATATAGAGAGGCAGAAGCAAAACCAGAGGTAGATCCTTATATTGAAGGATGTCTATCTATAAGTGCTACCATTGTGGCATATAAGGCCATTTAAAGAGGAATTGCCGAAAACTGCAACGAGAGCAGAGCCAAGACAATCACCAGATGAAGAGTAACGAAAGAGAGATACAAGTTCTTGTCTAATGAGATGTAGCCATATGCTCCATGCAGGAAGAGACATGCCTTCATACCGCAACTCAAGATGTTGAATAAGTGGTAGATACTGCAGCATCCTACAACGTCACTCCTCACAGAAATTTCTTCACAACATACAAAGCATGAGACTTTGGTTAAATGAAGATGAGAAATATCAGTTCATCTGGGATAGTATGAATGAATGATATTCAGTTGCGTACAAATGACGAGTGTATATTAACCTTGAAAGATGTCATGCATGTTCCAGAACTTCGACTAAATGTATTATCTAAGATAACCATTGACAAATAGGGCTATGGCAATCACTTCAGAAAAGAATGATAAAATGTGTCATGTTTGTCGCCCGAGGAAATGCTTGCGGCACACTATACAAGACTCATGTGAAGATTTATACAGACAACCTCAATGTAGCTGAAAAATAGGTTTCTCAAAATCTGTGGAACCAGATACTCGGTCACATGAGTGAGAGATGGTTGTCTACCTCGACCAAGAATAAGCTTACCAAGGATGTTGCACTAGGTCCTTGCAACCATTGTTTGTTTGGTAAGCAACACAGAGTCTCATTTAATTTCTCTTCAAAGAGAATATCAGAGTTGCTCAGTCTGGTGCACTCTAATATTTGTGGTCACTTGGAGGTTGATTCACTAGGCAGTAATAATTATTTTCTGACTTTCATTGATGATACTTCTCAGAAATTCTGGGTGCATTTCCTGAAGATAAATGATTAGGTCCTAGACCATTTCAAGTTGTTCCACGCCATGGTAGAGTGTGAAACAGGGAAGAAACTGAAGTGCCTCTACACAGATGATGGAGGCAAGTACAGTTCCAATGAGTTCGATGCCTATTGCAGGAGACATGACATTCGACATGAGAAAATTATTTAAGGTACCCCACAACATAATGGTGTAATTGAAAGAATAAACCACACCATTATGGAGAAATTCAGAAATATGATCAATATGGCTAAGCTGCCAAAGCCATTTTGGGGAGAAGCTGTTCGTACTGCCTACTACCTGATCAACATATCACCATATGTACCGTTGAATTTTGATATTCCAGAGAAAGTGTGGTCTGACAAGAATCTCTCATACTCTCACCTTAGAGTGTTCGGCTGTTTAACTATTGCACATGTATCCGACTCAGGCAGAAGCTCGATGCAAGGACACTCCATGCATATTCCTAGGCTATGAAGATGAAGAATTTGGATACATATCATGAGATCCGAAGAAAAAATGGTCATTAGAAGCCAAGATGTAGAGTTTCTTGAAGACCAAATAATTTAAGACATTGAAAATCCAAAGATGTCTTACAATTCTAGTGCCGATAAAAATCCAGACCCAGCACCAGCACAATTGACCATAGATAAAGTGCACGATGAAATTCCAGAAGCAAAACTAGAGGAGGCAGATGAGGATGTCGAACAGGGGGAGACACAGCCGGCTCCATCGGAAGTTATAGAAAATAGTGTTGAGTAGAGGGAGCCGCAACTCGTTCCACTAGATGCTACACGATCATCCATAGATTTGGATGATGACATACCTCTTGAAACCAGTGGGCCTCGGACAAGAAGATTTGAGCGAGGCAAGATTCCATCAACCAGATATCTGAGATCCGAATATATTCTTCATACTGATGAGGGGGAGCCAGAGAGTTTCCTATAAGACAAGAAGGCAATAATGAACAAATGGGTGGAGAAACATAGCTGCAGAACTGTGTTGTGCAGAAACACAGTAGAAAAGTACCGTGCAAAGATGCAGTGAAGTGTGCTGTGCAGAGACACGACCGACATGTCAACAAAAGTGGTCAATCGGGACAAGTTAGATCTGTGCAGAGACATATCCAGGATCGCTGTGAGATGACAATCATTTCAGATGCAGCTGAATCCAGCCGCAAAACATGCAATACATGCATGAATTCATCTCCAAGAATCATCCAAATCACCTTTATGTGGAGTTTGAAAATTGGTGCAAACCACCAAAATAACTTTAGGTGAGTTTGTATTTTTGTTGATTTTTGGTTCCTAGAAATGGTTATAAATTGAGAGCTCATTTGAGAACTCAAACCATCCCAAAACATAAAGCTTCAAGTGAAAAAAGCTTTGAGAGTGTAGAGAGAAATGAGGTTTTTATAAAGTTTCCAATACTTGTAAATTTTATTATTGTAGTAATAAAATTCGATTTTTTCTCATAAGCACTCTTCAGAGATCGGAGAATCACAACAAAGACCAATAAAACAAAAAACAAAATAGAATATTGATCTGAAGAAATTGATTCTATGACCACTCTGTAAAATTTTCTACCTTGGAATCTGCAATACGATCATAGAAGTCTATTTAAATATGAGAGAGCTAGCCATTCTAGCTAGAAGGCAACTTATTCCTTTACTATATAAACAATTAAACATGGATACATAGGTTAGATTACGGCCACTGGGTCGGTTCAGTTCCGAACAGGAATCGAATCGAACGGTTTATGGTTCAAAAAAACTGGAACCGTAACTGAATCGGTTTGGTTACAATTCCAGTTTTTTTGGAACCGTAAACTGGACCGAACTGGAAAAAATTGGTTCAGTTCCAATTTAGTCCTTCATTATTGAAAAAAAATGTGGTTTCGATTCGGTTTCGAACCGGATCGGAACTGAACTGAATCTTAAGATTACGGTTCCACATTAATATAATCGAACCGAAATAGGTTTCGGTTCGATTTCGATTTTGGAACCGAAATCAGATGGAATCGTACGATTCCATCTGATTCGGTTCCGATCCGGTTTCGAACCGGACCGGAACTTAACTGAATCTTAAGATTATGGTTCCACATTAATATAATCAAACTGAAATAGGTTTCGGTTCGATTTCGATTTTGGAACCGGAATCGGATGGAATCGTACGATTCCATCTGATTCGGTTCCGATCCGGTTTCGAATCGGACCGGAACTTAACTGAATCTTAAGATTATGGTTCCACATTAATATAATCAAACTGAAATAGGTTTCGGTTCGATTTCGATTTTGGAACCGGAATCAGATGAAATCGTACGATTCCATCTGATTCGATTCCGATCCGATTTCGATTCCGAACTAGAATCGTGACTGAGTCAACTTAAAATTATGTACTAAAAAGTATAAAGTCTTCGTAGTGACAGTTTATAACTTTATACACAACTTTTGCTTGTGTCCAAACCAGTAAGAGCAGAGTTGAAGATTCACATGTTCACAAAAATCTTTTTAGTCAAAATTAAGTAAGTTCAAAAATTATTTGTGGTGGATCACATCCATAGTGGCTCACAATCATATATGCAAAGATAAAGATTCAAACGTATGAACATATACTACTGTTTTATTTATGTCATTTAATGGGAATAATTCCAAATAAAATCAATTTAATTGTAGCCCCCACATACTCAAGTCTCAATATCAGATTTTTCTCGAAATTTTGGAATAAATTTCTATGCCAATAGTCTTCCAATAGATTTTCATGATGATAAATACCCTAAAAGAAAATAAGGGTCAACTGAATTTGGCTTGAGATGAGGGTCAAATTCAATCTCCATTAATGCAATTAGATAAGGGCATGATAGTAATTGACAACTTGATATGTCTATATATAATGCAGGGGATAAGTTTGAAAAATGTTTGTGTTTATATTTGGTTGTGGAAATATGTCTATCAATAATGGCCAACTTGATTACAGATTGTCTAGTTTTTGTTTTTTAAACAATATTCATTAAACTAATAAATATATATTTGAAAAATAGAAAAAAATAATAATAAATAAGGTTTAAGCGTGTGAGAGTAAAAAAATAATGACTAAAATTTAGTAAGTAAGTATGTCGATACTCGAGTAAAAGAATGTTTAAAGTAAAATTTAGAATGTAAATTACTCTGTTCTTATCGTATTCACGAAAACGAACCAAATATAGTTATTTATAGTGTGAAAATTCGATAGACTTTTATGTCACATACAAATTATAAGCAAAGCAAAGTATATATAAATATATACATAGGCAAGTAACATTGCAAAATTGTGTGACTCATTCCAAGTGACATGAAAATTCATATTCATCTAACACATATCTTTGGTAATCCTCTCTTTAATTTGCCTCTCCAAATAATCTAGTAGGTTTTTTATATGCATGAACTCTAATCTCTCTTAAAGAGACATTAAAACTAATTAAGATCATGCTGATTCATTGTAAAAAAAAAAATATGCTACATATATATAATACATGTTGGATTTCATAGTCCCCAAAGGGCGTTGCTTGGTGGTGTAGGACTCAGGATCTCACTTTGAGATCATGGGTTAGAGAGTGCGTTTCTTGTAAGAACAGAAGGTTTTACCTGCTATGTTTAAGCCCGAAATGAGTTATTTGACGGTGAGATTTTCTACGATTTCGAAAAAAAAAGTTGGATTTCATATTTATATGTTGTAATATATGCATACATGAATAAGATTCATCTTTGAATTTTCATTTCTTTTTTCATGCATGATCAAGATTTATAATTTATAATTTTTCATCTTCTTAGTTTAATTTATGCAGCAAAATAATCCCTTTAAATTAATTAAGCATCACATCTTTCCAACCAACTGCTTGATGTTAGAAGTTTCACAGAAAGGATATGACAGAATCTAAAAGCAAGTCAGATTCTGGGACCAGCCTGCAAAATATGCCAAAACATCGTGGGACTGAACATGGGGGTGAAAATTTTGATTTTTGTACCATAATTGCGGTTAAATTATCATTTATTTAGTTTTTTTTTTAATTATTTAAGCATATGTAGTAAGATAAATTATTTTATGAATAATATGATATCGTTTTATAGTATAATTTTTCAAACATTAGAATATATATAGATCATCATAATTATTATAAATTTGTAGTTTTGAAGTTTCTGTTAAAATAATTAACTGACAAGAGTCCTTAAGGGGTGTGATTTGGTAGCAAATGACTTCAAATTTAGTTATTAAGTCATGGATTCGAATATAATAGGTGAATTTCTTATAAGAACCTGTGACATTCGGGATTTTACTTATTCTGATTAAGCCTGAATCGAATGATTTGATGGAAGAATTCCAACGTTTTTTTTTTTTTAAAAAAAGTTAACTGACAAGGCTCTTAGTGTGGGGTTCTGAAAAATTACTCATAACTACAACAATATCAATAAATTACTCATAACTTATTCGTATACATAAAAAAAAATTTAATATTTTTTTGAAGTTGATATTGTATAGTAGATATTATGCAAACACTTTTTAGAATATGACAACATGTCCAAAACAATTATTGATTGATTTTTTTTAATTTTTTTAATTTTTTTTTTTTTTGAATTTTACTCTTGTTTGAAACAAGTCCCTCTAGGAATAATTTTTGAATTCACCACTGATTTTTACACCAATTTTTGTTTGGGACAGATCAATCGCTAGACACAATTACTAGCAACAAAAATTTTAAATGGGTTATACACTAGCATTACCAAGAAGAAAATTTCCAAAGGGTAAGATTTCAGAATTGAATCATCATATATCTTTAAAAAAGTGTTAGAATAAATTGTATAAATAAGAAAGATATTATTATTCATCAAGAATATAAAATTGAAATTGACTTGAGTCGAAGATTAAATCATCATCTTTAAGACGTTTCGTGGCTCTATCCAAAATTTATTTTCGCTTATGATATAAAAGTACTAGTTTTTGCCCGTGCCTACGGCAATGTGTTACAATATTTGGCCCGTGCCTACGGCACGGTGTTACAGAATTAAATGATTTTATTTTTTAATTAAATGATGCCCGTGACTACGGTACAGTGTTACAATATTTGCCCGTGCCTACGGTACAGTGTTACAGAATTAAATGATTTTATTTTTTTAAGTAAATGATTTTATTTTAACTTTCTATTTTTTAATTTAAAAATTTAAAAATTGTTGACACTTTACATCAATCAATTGACTCTCTTTCCTCCAATTAAGCCACATAAGAGAGCCGTTGGATACATTCTCTTTCCTCCAATACCATTCTCCTTTATTATATAATTTGCATCTATCCGACTTGTATTATAATTTTGTAAAGTCGCATCACAGCTGTGGATTTAAAAGTAAAATAAAAGATTCAATGTAGAAAGAGAAGCATAACTGTTGGAATTAATGCAAGGAAAAAGATTCCTGAAGTACAGCTCACACAAATAAATGCATGCAAATATACTACATTGTGTCATGAAACTACTTTCATTGACTTACTATTTGAATTACACTATTGACCCTGCAAACTGCAATTAGAATATTAGTTTAAGAGAAGTGATACACATACGTATATTTATCTCGAAAATAATTATACTCCTTTCACTGTAGATACAGTGATCGTTACAATAATCACTGTAGCTACAATGAGAATAGTATAATTATTTTCGGGATAAATATATGTGCGTCTATCATTTTTTATTAGGTTAAACATTTAGTGTAATGAAAGAAAGAATACAAGTAACATATTTTAACTGCTGGTAGCCTCGCAACTTGCAAGCATACACACACATAACATATAAATTTAATCTTTACATATATAACACATTGTGTATTGACATTACAGTGCAAGAAGTAGAGATATGGGAAGCTATGGTGAAGATGGAGTTGCTGAATCTAAGGCACTGGAAAAGCATCAAACTGATATTGATGTCACTGGTAATCCTCTTTGTTTTTCTCACTAAAATGAAAAAAGTTTATTTATTTAAGGTTGCTCCGTTGTGACCTGGCGGCAAGCGCTTGCAGGGATAAGGCTGCGTACATCTGTTCTTCCTAAACCCCGTAATCGCGGGAGCCTTGGTGCATTGGGCTGCCTTTTGTTTATTTAATTATTAGGCATTGTCTTGCAGGAAGTGAAGAAGTTGATGACAACCCAATTGAGGAAGTTAGGCTTACAGTTCCAATCACAGATGATCCTTCACAGCCTGTACTGACATTTAGAACCTGGGTTCTGGGGATAACATCATGTGCTTTTCTGGCATTTGTGAACCAGTTCTTTGGTTACCGCCAGAATCCGCTATATGTTAGTTCAGTGTCAGCACAAATTCTTGTTCTTCCAATTGGAAGGCTAATGGCTGCAACACTTCCAGCAAGGCAAATTCATCTACCATTCACAAAATGGTCGTTTTCATTGAATCCAGGGCCATTCAATCTGAAAGAACATGCATTGATCACCATTTTCGCTAGCTGTGGATCAAGTGGCGTTTATGCTGTAAGCATAATTACAATTGTCAAGGCTTTCTACCAAAAAGGTCTGGATCCAGTAGCAGCCATGTTGCTAGTACAAACTACTCAGGTACTATATGAGGAATACATTTGAGTTTTTTCATCTTATGGCTTTTCCATTTATCACAAAATTAGTTTCCACAGCCTTACGTTTGTTATGTTAAGACCCGGTTTCACACCCGACCCGACCCAACCTGCTGGGAAATTTTGTGAGATTTAAGTTATAAATCAAGTTTGTTTGTTTGTTTGTTTGTTTTTTTATAAATTGCTTTAACCTAGATCATTGACTTTTCCTAATATGAAGAAGGTTGTTTGTTTTTTCTTGGTGGAATTTAGCTGCTTGGATATGGATGGGCTGGTATATTCAGAAAATACCTTGTTGATTCTCCTTATATGTGGTGGCCTTCAAACCTGGTTCAAGTCTCTTTGTTCAGGTACTCATCTCTCTCATACATTGATCAGACTCATATCATCCAAGTCCTGAATTATAGAGCTATGTCTTGATATGGAAAAATTTTACAAATATGCCAATTGCAGGAATTGGCGGAGTCACATATAAATCTGTGGGAGTATTCATCCTACTGAATTTAAAAATTTATTAAATTTATTTTGTTAATAAGATAATTTTGTTTTACCTTCTACTAGTTTTATGAAAATCAAATTTTGCCCGCTGAATTAATTTTCTGGCTCCGCCACTTTTCAGGGCGTTACATGAAAAGGAAAAGAGACCCAAGAGAGGACTAAGTAGACTGCAATTCTTTCTTCTTGTTTTCATATCAAGCTTTGGTTACTACATTGTACCAGGCTACCTTTTCCCTTCACTTTCTGCACTCTCCTTTGTTTGTTGGATATGGAAGGACTCCATTACTGCACAAAAACTTGGTTCAGGCTTACAAGGCCTTGGCATTGGCTCCTTTGGCCTTGATTGGTCAACTGTTGCTGGTTTCTTAGGAAGTCCCCTAGCCACACCATTCTTTGCCATTGCCAATATATTAGTTGGGTACTTTTTGTTTCTCTATGTCCTCATTCCCATTGCTTATTGGTCTAATGCATTCGAAGCCAAGAAATTCCCATTGTTTTCCTCACACACGTTCGATTCTGATGGCCAAACCTATAACATTACCAGAATCCTGAATGATAAAACCTTTGATCTTAATAAAGTTGGCTATGATAATTACAGCAAGCTCCATGTCAGTGTCTTGTTTGCGTATATATACGGATTGAGCTTTGCAACTCTGATGGCTAGCATTTCACATGTAGCACTCTTTGAGGGAAAGTAAGCATCTGTCTTAATTTCTTATTATATAACTGTTTCTTGGCAAGAATTATCTTGTTTCTGATGATTTTCTTTCCTGTAATTTGTAAAAATTACGAGTAGAAAAATTTGGGAAATGTGGAAAAAGACTACTACATCAGTTAATGATAAGTTTGCTGATGTGCACACAAGACTGATGAAGAAGAATTATGAAACAGTACCTCAATGGTGGTTCCAAGTTATCTTGGTCTTAACCTTTGCCCTTTCGGTCTATGCCATTGAAGGGTTCGGTAAACAGCTTCAACTTCCATGGTGGGGACTTTTACTAGCTTCTGGCATGGCATTCTTTTTCACATTACCAGTTGGTGTGATTCAAGCCACAACAAACCTGGTATTTTCCAAACTTAAAACATACATTAATATTTATTAAGATGTTCTTTTTTCGCCTCAATAAAATGTTTTTATCTGCAGCAAACGGGGCTAAATGTGATTACAGAATTGGTTATCGGGTATATGTATCCGGGGAAGCCCCTTGCTAATGTGACTTTCAAGACCTATGGTTATATCAGCATGTACCAAGCTCTTAGTTTTCTTGGAGACTTCAAATTAGGCCACTATATGAAAATCCCCCCCAAATCCATGTTCATTGTTCAGGTATTTTAATTATGTAAAAAAAAGCTTATATACTATTCTATATCCTCCTCACTCTGTACATATGATTAATTTGTTCAAATTTTTTCCGAAATTTACCTTCAGTTAGCAGGAACTTTTGTTGCTTCAACTGTCTGCTTCGGCACAGCATGGTGGCTTCTCACATCTATAACTAACATATGTCACCCGAGTTTGCTGCCCGAGGGGAGTCCCTGGCAATGTCCTGGAGATGATGTTTTCTACAATGCTTCAATTATCTGGGGAGTTGTTGGACCACTCAGGATGTTCACAAACTACGGAAACTACCCGGAAATGAACTGGTTCTTCCTAATCGGCTTTCTCGCGCCATTTCCAGTATGGCTGCTTTCGCGCAAATTCCCTGAAAGAAAATGGATCAAGAACATTCACATGCCCATCCTCCTGGGAGGACCACTATCCCTGCCATCCGCGAAAGCTGTAAACTATACGAGCTGGGCAGCTGTAGGAATTTTCTTCAACTACTATGTTTTCAGGAGATACAAGGGCTGGTGGGCTAGACATAACTATATCTTATCAGCTGCCCTTGATGCTGGAGTTGCTTTCATGGCTATATTGATTTACTTCACCCTGCAATCTCATGAGATTTTTGGTCCACAATGGTGGGGACTTGAAGCTAGTGATCATTGTCCATTGGCAAAATGCCCTATAGCTCCTGGGATCAAGGTTCATGGATGCCCTGTGCTTTGATAGTTCATTCTTAGAACATTCCCCATCACCAAATAAGCTAGTGATTAGTATGTTAATGTCATCTCTTGTTATTATACTCTAAAAATATTCCAAAAACGGCTTAGTTGCAAATCCTTTCATTCATAGAATCATAGTTAAGTGGGATTATATAAATCATTTAAAGTCATTATACTTTTTCTAACATTATTATTATATTAAATTCAGTAAAATTCAGGTCTTTTTTTTTTTTTTTTTTTTTTTAAATAATTTTTCTCCATATTAACTTGGTTGTTTCCTGACTTTACTAACATATGGCAACATCGTTTGCTCTCATGTTCTCATCAAGACGAACGTAAAGCATGGCAAAAAAGTTCGGCCCCAGTCCTGCCCACCCGGGATAAAAAAATCTTGGGCCGGCTTGGGTCCGAGTCGGCTCAACATAATAAGCTCGGGTTTGGCCCTTCTCGAACTTAAAAAAATAATATATATATACATATATATATATATATATGTAAACCTATAGTTCATTCACATATTTATCTAAACATTCTCATTTCATCTACTTAGTTTAATATATATATATATATGTAAACCTTTTTTTTTTTTCTTTTCAATTTTTTGCTTTTAACTTATTGGTTTTAGGACAGATTCCCGTGATGGACATGACATGAAAGTGTTGCCCAAATGAAACACATAGTAAGTAGTTACAAATAAATCAAAAGCGCTTGGGCCCGGCAGCTTTTTTTTTTCCAAGTGTTTCCTTATTTTGTCAAAAAATGACAAAGTTTATATTTAGTCACGAAATACGAAAAATATGTAATATATTAATAAAGGTGATGAGAGAAAACTAGCTAGAGACAATCACACAAAACAAAATTATGTAGTTAGAATTTTTATCTTCTTAACTCAAAACTCCAAAATATCTAAATGGCCTTGTGCATAAGCGGACTAGATGTCAGTCAATATCCCCGAATTTTTTAGGGAAATTATATTATTTTTCTACTTGTTAAATGACATAAGTATCGTTTTCCATGAAAATTCTAAAATCGTTCACTTTTTTATATGAAGTATCAAATATGTTCATTTTTCCTCAACATATAATTTTCTCTAAATTAAATGATAATTTAAATACATTTCTACTTTATGCGAATTCAAAATTTGTGTCGTAATCGATACTTAAATTATTTATCAAATAAAAAAATAAAAATTTCCTTTTTTTAATTATAACCCCAAATAATTTAATAGTCAAAGCCTGCAGCCAAACTCTATCAAATCTCAAGAACACTTTATGCTTTCAAATGTCAATAACTAAGAATTACTTGGTAGCTGTCAAATACTTGAGAGGACTTCACTAACAGTCTAACACTCTATGTGGCTTTCAAGGCCGCTTCTATTTATAGGTAAAATTAATCGGGAGAGATTTTGGGGATAGTCGACACAGGGTATCAGTTGGAATCCCTAAATTTAGGTTAAAATTATGAATCTCAAATTTAAGAAAAAAAATATAATAAAAAATCAGAAGAAAATTCACTTTTATCGGTGAAATGTCACATAATTTTTAAATTCGTTAAAAATCTCTAAAATCTGAGGGCCACCCCTGAAATTAACCTTCAATTTTGCTTTAATAGCCTCCTTTTACGCTTGTTAATCTTGACTTTTAGGCTACTAAATGAACATGCACATGATTGATAATGGATCTTCTTGATTTTTCATGCTAATGCATGAAAAATAATCAAATAATAATTAAATGGAAGCTTGGCTTTATAGATTTCAAAAGTCAATAAAATCGGCCATGTAAAAATGTAGCACAGATTAAACATCAAAATCACCCTTAGCGTACATATTCTACATAATCTCTCTCTCTCTTTTAAAAAAAAATGGAGTCATGTTTAGAATAATCCCTCGATTATCTTGTTAGAATTTATTTTACAACAAGACTTTTAACACAAGAACTTAGAATATAATTTAATGAATTAATCAGATGATCTAGGGAGCGTACCTGATTTAGAATTCATATCTGTAGCGGAAATCTCTATAGATCTGTTGATGAGTTGCACTGAAGAGATCCACACTTCTTGATGATGAGAAAATTTACTCACCGTATTAAGTTTCCTTTATAAGCTTTTCTTTACAAAGCTTTTAATCTCCTCTCTCTTTATTATGAGAAGCATAACGCTTCTCTTATAATGCAATTGCTTGGATTTGATGTAAGGCTTATTCTCATGCTTTACATCAAATTAAGGATGAAAGAAGAGATAATTATGATAAGCTTATCCTTATGTTTATCATAATCACTATTAATGAGAGAGACATAAAGCTTAATATAAATAAATGAATCTTATTGAGTAAGTTATATATGGGAGTGAGGGTGAGACCTTAGCTCACTAATTAATAGAATATAATAAGCTCACATATCAAAAGCCCATAATAATTTCGAAATCCGCTCTAATATCCACACATCAAATAATATAGAGTGCATCCCACTTTATTAGATCTGAAAATTGGGCTTCACAGTTTCTATTACAAAACCAACTTTTTAATTTCTAGTTCATAGTTCACGAGGAATAAGCATGCATCATTTTAATGATGATGATTATGGAGATATATATATATATATTTCAAGGTGGTATCGATGTTGATGATGATGAAGATTAGTTGCGATCAAATAGATGAGGATGGAGATGATTGTTTGTTTCTATGTTAATGTTGATGACCAATTTATATAGAACTTGTTGTGTATTTATGTTGGAATTTAGAATTAATATTGTTGATGAGTATGTTTGTTTTGACGTTGGAATGTATGTTGATTGTTTTAATATTGATGATTTAATGATTGTAATTCTTATATGTATTGCGTAATTTTTATATATATGTTTTTTTTTTATAATTTTAATTAATTAATATTATTTATGACGTCAGCCGATTCTGTCAATTTTTTTTTGAAACAGTTCAACCAATCGAATTGATGACTCATTGAATTTTTTTGATCATCGGTTCAATCACCAGTCTTGGGACACAAATTTCAAAAATAATTTTCACGGTTACATGTGAAATGGTTTACTGGTTTAATGAACTGGGTGACTGGGAGAGTTGGTAAACCAGTTCTGTCATGGAACCAGATGAGCTCACTGTAGTGGGGGCTGATTAATTGTAATTTTAATAAATTACAGTTTTATCCCTAATGCGGTTTTTCGAAAAATACCCAAAATGCTTCTGGAACGATTCCGAAAAATTCAGGGAATTCTACTCGATGTACGGCTGCTACAATAATCAGAACGCTATTACAGTAGCTAAAAATTATAATTTCAGTGAAATTATAATTTTTCCCTTTAAATATTATTTTGCAAAAAAATCTCAAAACGCGTCCGAAATAATTATGAAAATTCTGAAAAATTTTCCCCACTAGTTTATATGCCAAATAATTTCCACAACAATATTTTTTCACTTACATATACATACATCATTTATACAAATACATATATCCATAATACACAACTTTTGTATATTACAATAATTTACGAATTTAATGAAATTAAATCAAACCAAATCATGTTCATGATAATACATCCAACAAGTAATTTAATTTAATTCAATTTAATAAAAATTGAACATATACCAGGCTCTATCAAGCTTCCTATTTTTTCAATTGTTGAAGAATTGGATCACATGCACCAAGGTGATGGATTCCCTAGAACAAGTCTTAGCAACCAAGAGGAGCTAGGTTGCTCAAGAATGGCAACCCAAAAATTCCACCAAAAATTCAACCCTTAAACTTTAGTTTTTGAAATTTTAGCAATATTAAATTAACCCATAACAACTAATGGTTATTTTTGTGTATTAAATCTTGTGTTTAGACTTTAGTTGTGTGATTTTTAAGCATGGTTTCATGGCCATGAGTTGAGAAAATTTATTTTCCCTAAATAAGAAATAATTTGATTTTGTATTCTTTAAATCACCACTAACCATGGTTATTAATCTAACCATAATTACTAAATTAACCTTAGTTACTTTTAATATTTGACCTATCTTATAAAGTCAATTATTAAATTTATAAATTAAGCCAACACAAAAGTAAGTTTGGTTAATTTAATAACTAAGGTTAAATAATTAATTAATTTATTTGTACAATTATATTATTTAATTTATGTATTAATTTAACAATTAAATAAAATACACTAATATTAATCACATTTGTATTATTGTTAACAATTAACATTATTCAATAATCATATATCTGATATATAATTAATTAATTAGTTTTAATTTATCTCATAAATTATCGGATCGAACAATTTAATCTGAAGACTAAACACACTTCAATTATTGACTATTGTTGTCCAAATATTCAACGAGTGCACTTAATTATGATGAGACTCTCTAGGTTTATATATATATAAATTATTTACATATATATGTGCGCGCACATATGAAGGTATGCCTACCTATAAATTATGATAGAACAAACTCGGTTGTCGAACCATACAAGTTGAGGTTATAGCGCTAATGTATTCCCTCTGTCATTTGTATCCTATTGAGTAAGACCATAATATTACCGTCAAGACCTTATCTATTCAACGTACAATATTTATCTCCATAATTATATTCCGTAAAAATAATATATGAAGAAGATTATTTCCTCCATATTATTTATAACATTCCAGAAACTCTTTCTGAAACGTACTTTTGGCTAAAAGATTTCTGGAACATAATCTGGAGTATCAGAAAACAATATAACTATATGGACTGACATATCACATATTGACACACACCGATCTTTATGACCATCAATCCATAGCAAAAGTCATCCAGCAGTCAGACCATAAAAGGTATCTGACATGCATGGTATCAATTATGAAGGATCACTCACAAGACCACTGTAGTACCTCGGGTCTAAAGACCATATTAACTTCTCAACTCGGTTGTCGAACCATACAAATTGAGGTTATAGTGCTACTGTATAATCTCTCTCTCATTTGTACCTTATTGAATAAGGTCATAGCATTACCGTCAAGACCTTATCTACTCAATGTACAATACTTATCTCCAAAATTATATTCCGTAAAAATAATATATGAAGAAGATTATTTCCTCCATATTATTTATAACATTCCGAAAACTCTTTCCGAAACGTACTTTTGGCTAAAAGATTTTTGGAACATAATCTGGAGTATTAAGAAACAATCCAACTATATGGACTGACGGATCACATATTGACACACACTGATCTCTATGACCATCAGTGTATAGCTAAAGCCATCCAACAGTCAGGCCATAAAATGTATCTGACATGCATGGTATCAACCATGAAGGATCACTCACAAGACCAATGTGGTACCTCGGGTCTGAAGACCATGTTAACTTCTCAACTCGAGAAGACATCTATTGACGGTTCTATAGAATATCTATTAGTCGTCTGCAGTTATTCAGTTCAATATCAATTCAATGAACGAATATATGCATTTTTATACAAACTTCATCTAAGCTCATAGTCAATTGAGACAAATCATATATCCATTATATATATATATATTATATATATATATATATAGACAATGCACTAGTCTTATCGATCTAGTGACTGACCCATGTCAATAGATCAAGATCATGAGCAATTTAGATTTGAGAGTATGCGCGATATTTCTTAACTCCATTTGCAACTCTTGCAACTATATCACCATATAACATATATTAAACTCTTAGGTCTTTACTAATTTCATATAAGGTTCTGAATCAAAATCGAAATCACTAACTGCTAGGGTGATCTAATTCTTAAATCTATAATGTATTAATAAAAATAAGTGTTTACCATACATTTATATAAATAATCATGATAAAGAAATATTATATCGCATAAATAATAAATATTTAAGCAATAAGCAAATGACGTTTGATCACTATTTCCAACACCATTTGCCTGATCCCTTTGACAAACTCTATTTAAAAATCGATTTTTAAAGATAAATTCTACGTATGGATTCTTAAGAGCATGATCCTAAAAATGTGAAATGAGGGGGGTGCAGTAATTATTTTACTACAGCCCCTCCCCGTACGATGACGTGGAAGCATACGGGCCGTTGGGTTTCATCTATACATGGCAACGGGCCGTCGGGCCGGGCTCGGGCCAGGCTTATCAAAGCCCGGCCCGAGCCCGGCAAAAAAAAATTTGGCCCGGGCCCGGAAAAAACCCGGCCCGGGCTGTCACCGGGC